>CAUYPK010119870.1:0-16856 GCA_963574355.1 Loris lydekkerianus
ATGTCTTAACACAATAACTAAGAAAATGCCAGGAAGGCTATGTTAACCAGTGTGATGAAAATGTGTCAAACGGTCTATAAAACCAGTGTATGGTGCCCCATGATCACATTAATGTACACAGCTATGATTTAATAAAAAAAATTAAAAAAAAAAAAAAGACAGGATGTGTGCAGGATAAATTTTGTTTTTCAACTGCAATAACAAGAAGCTTTAAAGCAAATCGGACACTGTAAAGTAATTTTACAATACCTTGGAAAGAGCCCAAGACTGTGGGTTCTTAAATAGGTTCTCCTTGGCAAAAAAGCTGCCACCCTCTCCTTGAACAATAAGTCCATTCCCTTAATAACCTCAAGAAATACCCACCAAAATTGATTTTAGTCCAATAAGAAAAAAAGTAGAAATATGTTCAGTTCTTTGAATTGTTTTTAACTCGCTGTAGGAAAGTTCTTTTTAAGAAACATTGTTCAAGTTCTGGCCCCAGTGCCTTAGGTCCTACTGCTCGCTAAACAGCCTAGGATTCACCTGCTCCCAACTCCACACCTCCACGCACAGTTGATTTCCTTTGCCTGTGAGAATAATATAACATTAGCGTACAGTTGCTAGTGGTATGCTAGCGTACAGTTGCTAGTTGGCATGTCAATTGTTTCTTTTTCAAAACCCTTAATGGCTCTGCTTTGTTTATAGAATTAAAGTTCAAACATTTCAGGCTGATTTTCAAGAGTCTCTATAATTGGACCTCGAGTCATTGGAATCAATTCTTTTCCACAGTTAATACCTATTTGAATCCCCAAAGGGGTGACTAGTAGGAAGTACATATTTACCCTGCTGGAGGCTCTCTCTTATGTTCCTGTGGATCATCCAAGAGCTTCAGATTCTTATGCAGTGCAAAGAAAGGTCCTGCTAACATCCACTCCCAAGTGGATCCAAGACTCCAAAAGCCCCGGCCCCGTGTCTCTCAAACCACCACCACTAGCACTGTCATGTCTCTTCCAACAAGGGCTATCATGGAATGCTGTTCTCCCTCAGTCCAAAGCAAAGGTAGACTTACTACATCTTTTAGCACAGGTTGGCAGAAATTTCTGAAGCTAGTTGCTGCTCCTGTATTCCTCTACTTCCTCGAAGTCACACATGTTTCAAAGAGTTTCTCACTGTGTCTCTACACACTGTAGCCTAAGCACTCGTCCTCACAGTTAAATGAATATCCAGCTGCCCCCAAAGACATGGCAGGGACTCCTATCACTGGAGGCCCACTTTAAAAGTGCCACCACAAATGTTGAGTCCCTTATATTTTTGACTTCCAAACCAATTAAATTCATCCCTCCCCTTTCTCAAATTCAGGTGATTTGATTGCCTCTGAAGAGGAGTGTAGCGGAGGCAGATTCTAGAAATTACAAGTGTTCACCTCTTGGGAGGTAACTTATCAATGAGTCATATGCAAGAAAAAGAAGGAAGACTCTTGGGTGTTTCTCCTTTTCAACACCATACAGAAAACTCCAACCAGTGGAATAAGACAAGGAAAAAAAAGTGCACAAACTTACAAAGATAAATTAAAACTGTCTTTATTCACAAAAAAACATAATTGTCCACAAAGAAAATCTCTAATAATCTACAAAAAAAAAAAAAAAAAAAAAGCTGCTAAAACTAATAAGTGAGTTAGAAAAGTCATAAGCTGATTTTTAAAAAGCAATTTTTCTGGCTGAGTATGACGGCTCATACACTTTCAGAGTCCAGATGGAGGATTGACCGAACCCAGAAGTTTGCAAACAGCCTGGGTAACCTGGCAAGACCCTATCTCTACCAAAAAAATTACAAATTAGCCAGACATGGTGGTGCACACCTCTAGTCGCAGCTACTGGGGAGGCTGAGGCAGTAAACTCACTTGGGCACAGGTGTTAGAGATTGCACTGAAAGATGATCATTCCACTGCACCCCAGCTGGGGAGACAGAGTAAGACTCAGTTTAAGAAAAAGTGTTGCATTTCCATACACTAACAACAAACAATTAGAAATTGATAGTAAAATATAATTTGCAATAGCATAAAAAACATGAAATAGTTAAGGATAAATATTTTTAAAACATACAAAGATTTAAATATTGAAAAATACAAAATATTGATAAGAGAAATCAAAGGAGACCTAACAAATGAAGAGAAATATTTATGAATCAGAAGATTCAGTATTGCTAGAATTGTAAATTCTCTGAAATTGATTTATAGATTTAATTCAATCTCATTGTTAATATTCACAAGCTTTCTTAAAGAAATTGACTGAAGGTACAATTCATATGGAAAAAGTAAAAGACCTAGTTTTGGTAAAGAAGACCAATACTTATTATAATTACATAGTATTTAAAACAATGGGTTATTGGTTTATTATGGACAACTTATACTTGAACAAAATGTAAAATCCCAGAAATAGACCAACACACACAACATCAACTGATTTAAAAAAAAAAAAAAAAAATGTAAATATAATTAGATGGAGAAAAAAGAATCCTTTCAATAAATAGTGCTGGAAAGATTGAACAACCATACATAAAAATAGTAAACTTCACTCCATATACAAAAATTAACTCAAACTAGATTATAGACCAAATACAAAACCTAAATTGATAAAATTTCTAGAAGAAAATAGAGGAAGCAAGAGGAAAATAGAGGAAGAATAGAGGAAAAAATATTTGGGTTTTTTTTATTTCAAATTAACATAAGGGTACAAATTTTTAGGTTACAGATGTAAAAGTTCCAGCTGTAAAAGAACACCTCACCCAGGGGGTGTGTTATATACCCTCACAATGTGCACATTAGGTGAGATCCCACTCCATGCCCTCCTTCCTTTGAGGAAAAAATATTTGTGAGCTTTGTAGGCAAAGATTTTTAGGGCACAAAAATCCAAACTGTAAAAACTTTAATAAATTGAACATTATTCAAACTTAAAACTTATGTTGTCCAAAAGATACTATTAAGAAATAAAATGCATAAAAGCTTACATAGGAGTTGGAGGTGGTAAGATTATTTGAGCCTAGGAGTCAAGATTACAGTGAGCTATGATTGTGTCATTTCACTCCAGCATGGATGACAGAGTGAGATCTTGTCTCAAAAATAAAAAAGAAAGGAATAAAGGAAATAAAAAATGATAAAAAGGCAAACCACAGACAAGGAGAAAAGATTTGCAATACAAATATCAAACAAAAGACTTGTATCCAGAATATGCAAAAAAATACTCTCAACTCAATAAGAAGAAGAAAAGCACAACCCACTTGAAAAGGAGCAAGAGACTTGAATAGACATATTTATTTTTTTAAGTTCTATGTATGGCAAATAAGCACAAGAAAAATGTTCAACATCTTTAGTCATCAGAGAAATACAAATTATATCATAATAAGACATTGCTTCACACCCATTAGAAAGGCTAAAATTTAAAAACACAATACCAATTGTTGACAAGGATTTAAAGCCTCCATAATTATCATTCATTAGTGGTAGAAATGTACAATGGTACAAGTACTTTAGAGAATAGTTCGGCAGTTTCTTAAAGTGTTAAACAAATATTTACCGCACAATTCTTACAATATCACTGTTAGTATTCATCTAAGAGAGACAAAAGTGTTATGTCCATATAATGATTTTTTCTTAAGTATTTATAGCAGGTTTCTTTATAATAGTCAAATCTGCATGCCCCAGTGTCCATTAGCTGATGAAGGAACAAACAATTTGTGGTCTATCTCTACACCAGAATACTGCTCAGCAATAAAATGAAAAGAACTGATATGCTCATGAACATGGTTGAATCTCAAGAATATTACGTTGAGCAAAAGAAACCAGGCATAAAAGAGTAAATTTAGTATTATTCCATATGTATAATGTGCTAGTAAAAACTCAAATCTGATCTACATAACATAAAACCATATCAATGGTTGCCAGGGCATAAGGAATTTTTGGGGGTAGCAGATATAGTGATAGGTGATAGTAATGTGGATGTATATACTTGCCAACTCACCCAAACTGTAAACTTTAAGTGAACACATTTGTGGTATATAAATTAATGCCTCAATAAAGCTGAAAAAATTTAATCACAAGCATTGCTTAGAATTTTACAAACCAATCCTAAAATTCACATGAAAAACAAAGAGGGTAGACTAAATAAAATAATTTTGAAAAAGGACAAGTTAAAAAAAATTGCTCACAAGATATCAAGAATGGCTAAATGAACCTTCCCCAGGCACTAATGAGGGGGCACCCTCTTTTATTCTGCCACAGCCTTATAAAAAAAGACAACTGAAACAGAAGGTTTAAATAAAATCTAGAGTCTCATAATGTAACATGAAAACATTCAAATTTCATTTGAAAATCTTTTATCATGCTAGGTGCAGTGGCTCATGCCTGTAATCCTAGCACTTTGGGAGGCTAAGGCAGGTGGATTGCCTGAGCTCACAAGTTCAAGACTAGCCTGAGCCAGAGCGAGACCTACTCTCTAAAAATATAGCTTAGTGCTTTGATGGGTGCCAGTTACTCAGAAGGCTGAAGCAAGAGGATCACTTGAGCCCAAAAGTTTGATGTTGCTGTGAGCTAAGACATCACAATACTCTACCAAGGGAAAGGGGGTGAGACTGTCTCAAAAAAAAAAAAAAAAGAAAGAAAGAAAGAAAAAATAAAAAAAAAGAAAATCTTTTATCATACCAAGAACTAGTAAGAGCTCAATCTGAATAAATAAAGGCAACCAATAGAAGCCAACACCAAGTGGACAAGATTTTAAAGCAGTCATATTAAAGAATATATACAAGCATGCTTGAAACAAATGAAAATATATAAAACCTAAGAAAATAAGTCAAAGGCTGTAGCCACGAAATAGAAGATAAAAAGAAGAACTAAACAGGAATTTTGAACTGAAATATATGATAGCAACAAAAAGCTCGGTGGATGGACTCATCAGCTAAATAGAGAAGAAAGAGAAAAAACTCGGTGAACCATATAAAAAATAGAATAGTAATCACCCAATCTGAATAAAGAGAGAGAAAACAGACGAGGAAAAATAATAAAATGAATAGTCTTTAGTCTCAGGGACCTAAGAGATTATACCTGATGAGCCAATGTTCATGTAATCAGAGTCCCAGAAGGAGAACAGTAAGAAGGCAAGACTGAAAAATTAACGGAAGGATCGTAACCGAAAACTTCCTACATTTGTCAAGAGACATAAATCTACAGATTCAAAAAGCTAAGCAAACTCCAGAAAAAAGATAATCTCAAAGAAATTAAGGCCAGGACACATCGTAATTAAACTACAACAAAGAAAAATTATTTTTAAAAGTTAGAGAAGGCTCGGCACCCATAGCACAGTGGTTACAGTGCCAGCCACATACACCGAAGCTGGCGGGTTCAAACCCAGCCTGGGCCAGCTAAACAACAACAACTGCAACAAAAAATAGCCAGGACTTAGGGATTGTGGAGGGCGCCTGCAGTTCCAGCTACTTGGGAGGCTGAGATGAGAGAATCACTTAAGCCCTGGAGTTTGAGGTTGCTGTGAGCTGTGATGCTACAGCACTCTCCTGAGGGCAACATAGTGAGACTCTGTCCCCAAAAAGAAAAAAGTTAGAGAAAAATGACATCTTAATCATAAGGGAAAACCAATAAATCAAGAAAATTAAAAACAGAAAGCAATCAAGAAAGTCAATGACACAAAAAATGGTTCTTTGAAAAGATCGGTAGAAGTCATAAACTTCTAGCAAGATTGATAAACAAAAAAGAGATAAGATGCAAATTGTTATAGCAGATATGAAACAGGGAATATCACTGTAGACCCTGCAGATATCAGAAGGATATTAAGTGAATACTATGAACAATTAATTCTACAAACATAAATTTGTGAACTTAGATGAAATAGGTCACTTCCTTGGAAAATACAAACTTACAATATGAAAGAGATTATAATCCTATCACTGTTGCAAACATTGAATTTATCATTTAAAAACCTCCCAGAAAGGAAATCTCCAGACACAGATGGTTTCACAGGAAAATCCTTTCAAACAATCCCAAAGGAAGTAACACCAATTCTACACAATCTCTCCAAAAAATAGAAGAGAGATGACTTCCCAATTCATTTTATGAAACTAGTATTACCCTGAACCCAAAACTAGACAAAGGCTGTAGAAAAAATAGTCTATTCAAATCCTTTGCCCATTTTTAAACCAGATTCTTTGTCTTTTTATTGTTGACTTGTAAGTACTAGACTATAGCTTTGTATCAAGTTTTGAACTCAGGAAATATAAATCCTCCACTGTTCTTTTCCAAGATTGTGTTCTATTTGGAAACCCTGTATTTTCATGAGAATTTTATGATCAACTTTTCATTTATGCAAAAAGGCAATTGGAATTCCAACAGGGATTGTGTTGAATCTCTAGATCAGTTTGGGGAATATTAGATGAGAATGCATCACAAAAATATAAAACTTTCCAAAAGTAAGATACAAATGTACTATGATTCTAATTTGAATTCTGTTTAAACTAGAAAAATAGGATTTTTAACATTAGATAGAAGAATAAATGTTAATTAATAGAAAATAAATTTTAAAATAAGAATAGTAAATAGTAGCCAAGTATAGTGGCTTGTATGTGTAATCCCAGCAACTCCAGAGGCTAAGGTGGGAGGATCTCTTGAGCCCAGGAGTTTGAGACAAGCCTGGGCAAAATTGCCAGACTTTGTTTCAAAAAAAAGAGAAAAAAAGAAAGAATAGTGAATGGTTTGCCTTATTATATTCTAACACATACTATAAAGTAATCAAGATTGAAGATATTAGCTAGGCACAGTTCTGTACTTCTCTAATCCCAGCTACTTTGGAGGCTGAGGTGGAAGGATCTCCTAAGTCCAGAAATTCAAGGTTGGGCAACTCAGCATGACTCCATGTCTTTAAAATAAAATAAAAACAGATTTAAGATATTGGTAGGAATTAATAAAACAAAATAAAGTAAAGAAAAAATGGAGGACCCAGAATAAATCAAATCAAATATATAAATCAAATATATATATACATATATATATATAAATATATATATTAATATATATATGAGAGAACTAATATATGGCAAAAATAATATTTCAATTCAGTGGAGAAAGAATAGTTTTGATATGAAGTGTTATAACATAGTTGATTATTTTCCACCCTATACAAAAATATAAACAGTCAAGTTACATAACAAATAAAAATAATGAACACAAATAAGAAAAAATAATCAATCATAATAGTAAAATTTAATAGAAGGAGTGATCACTTTTCAGCAATCATCCTGATCTGACCAAGATTAATAGGATGATATAATCTGGATATCACAGATTGCAAAAATGACCACAGTATTTTGCAGTTTCTCTCATGAAGAAGTATAGTTTATTTTTCCATTTCTTAGATCTGGTCTTGACCAAGTAATTTGCATTAGCTAATGGAACATGAGCAAACGTTAGCCAAACACAAGCTCAAAAAGTACTCATGCAACAGAACTTGCTGTTTTCATAATTCTTGGAAATCTAGTGTCTACCAACAGCATGCTTGCTGATAAAAGCAAATAGCATGTTAAATACAAACTAGCCCAGTTATCTCCATCATCTGCCTAACAGCCAGCACACTGTCAGACATGTGAGCAAGGACATTGATCTCATTGATCTTCAGCTGCCTGTAAAATATAGCATCATGTTCAACTGATGAGCCATCCCAGCTGAGCCCTGTCAAAACGGCTGACCCATGTAATGGCTAGTAAAAAAATAATAGTTTTAAGCCACTAAGTTTTAGGACAGTTTTTTATGTAACACAAGTTAACCCATGCATTGATGTTGATGGGAGTATGGGAAAGCCAACATTTTTATATACTACTGGTAGATGTATAATTTGAAGGCAATTTGACAATATCTATAGATTTTGTCATCTTTTAATATTTTATTTTTGTTTCTAAGACTGTGCTAGGATTTTTTTTTTTTTTTTTTTTTCAGATTAATATGAGGGAACTAATGTTCAGGTTACATTGTTTTCGTATCTAAGGTAAAATTCAAGTTGTAGTTGAGCCATTCTTTCACTCAGCAGAGCGTGCTGAATAAATACCCTTACATTGTGCACATTAGGTGAGAATCTGCCAATCATCTTCCCTCCCCCTTGTCCCCTTTCTCTCCCCTCCCCCTCACCAGAATATACTTGTGTTTTTCTTTCACATGAGTGTGTAGTTGTTTATATACTGGTTTCGTATTAGTATTAAGTACATTGGATACTTTTTTCCCATTCTTGTGATACTTTACTAAGAAGAATGTGTTTCAACTCCATCCAGGTAAATACAAAAGACATGTATCTATGAAATTTTTAAACATGCATAACATTTACCAATTCCATCTCTAGAAATTTATTTTGTAAAAATATTTACACATGCTCATGAAACCAGAGGAATTGTATTGGAAGCATTGTTCATAACAAGAAGAAACTGGAGACAACTTTAATATCCATTAATAGAGATTGGGCAAGGCAGTGCCTTTGGCTCAAAGGAGTAGGGCACTGGCCCCATATACCGGAGGTGGAGGGTTCAAACCCAGCCCCAACCAAAAACTGCAAAAAATTAAATTAAATTAAAATAAAAATTAAAAATAGAGGTTGAGCAAAGAAGCAATGGGGTGCAATTCTGATAGGGATTACAATGAGGCATTTTAATGAATGGAGTGGATCTACATGTATGGTAGATATTAATTAGTACTGAGCATCCTCTTTCAAAATTTTCTGGATATAAAATACCTATCTTTGATAACCTAGGCTCGGCCAAGTATGACATTCAGTCCTCCTAGGCATAATAACTGGTTGAAGGACATGAATTTACTTCCCCTGAATTTTTCTGGCTAGATATAGTGGAGAGCATATATTCTGTCTGGAGATGAGCTAGAAAGAGTTATCACAATGGATCCAGTCTTGTGAAGATCCACAGCTAAAGGAATGAAGCCAATGTGTCAATAAAAGCTTAGATGAGAAGAGAGGGAAACATCTGTCTTCCCCTACCATGGCTTGGTTACATAGCTAATACTACCCCTCTTTTTATTCGGCCAATCAGAGTTGGGTTCCTTACATGTGCAAACAGAGGATCTTGACAAGCACAGTCCAGATGTAGTACTACATAGTACAAAGATATCCAAAAAAATTTAACTGTAGATGTTTCTTATGATGAGCGGTGGTGAACAAGTATCTGATATCCGATATATGCTGTTATATTGTGTAATTTTTGAATGTCCTACATGTTGCACAATATATAATTTTAACTTTAATACATTTTCAAAAGGAAGACAAAGGTTGTAGGGATGCAATAAGGAAGAGCTCAACTCTGGTCTCTGGTTTGATGTCTAAGAATCAGACTTGATGATCTTACCTAAACAAAGAGAAAGAGAATCTGAGAAGTGGCAGGGTGAGGAGAGGGCAGCCTCCTGGAGGAGCAATCTCACTACCTCCAGGGGAGTCTAGGTTCCCAGGGGTCAAGTGGACAACATAGAATGTGGCCAGGCCCTAGCCATCTTGCTGTTGCATCACAAATACTGTCTTCCAGATGAGGGCTCCTCGGCATGAGGCTGTGGGTAAACTGCCCAGGGTAGGAGTAAAGCCAAGAGGTGGATGGGGAAGAGGGAAGCCAAAGCCTGTCTTCCACACCGGGGAAGGAGCCCAGGTGGGGGTCCCCCAGCACCCCCTAAGGCATTCACATGTGGCCCATGAGAGAAGTGAACTCTGCCACATGGATGGGGGATCTTAATCCAGGAAATGATCTGCACAAAAACACCAGAGAGAACCACGGCCATGGACACCAAGTATGCACTATGACCCTAGCCCTTTCCCCTGCTTCCCCACCTTCACCCTCTGCACACACAGGACAGGAGCTGTCCTTAAAGAAAAAGAGGAGACCAGGGGATATCTGCAAGGCAGCATCCCCCCTCCTCCTCGGTAGATAAGGTCCCAGCATATCCTTCAGGGGAGGGAAAGAGAAAGGATAACATTTAAACCAAGATGGAGGCTCTGAGGTGGACTGACTTTTTGCATTCTTAGTTTTCAAAATAAATAAACGGAGTTAGATTTTATTAATAACAATTAAACACAATGAAAAAGTAATACAATATTCTCCAGAGATCATTAAAGAGCAAGATGCGGGATTTAAGAGCACATAGTTAAAACTCCACGTGGAGAAAAAACAAGACCTTTTAGTGTCTATGTCACAGCGAATTTGACTGCTCAGTACTCTTGGGAGGCTCAGGCTGCGTCAGCTACAGAGCCAGGCTGGTGGGGCCCAGGCTGCCTTCCCTCTCCCCCTAAACTATCCGTGCCCCATGGAAACACCAGTGGGAGGAACACAAATACACAGACCTCCTACCTTCATCACTCAGAGGGGCCCCACCAGGATGTTTCTAATCCCTGCAGTGACTCTACAGATAGTTATTATTACCCACATTTTACACATGAGAAAACAGAGGTTCTGAGAAGTCAGGGGCCCCACCCTGGGTCACAGAGCCTCTCTCAGGACGCACAGGGTCTGTCTGCCTGTGTAGCCCACACCCTGCCTGACTTAACTCTATTCTGAGCCCCTCAGAAACCCTGGGAAAACTCGGGCTGCCCAGAACAGCAAGAGCTCCTGTTTCTTTATTTTTGGTGGCCCTTTGCCCACCTCCAGCAGTGGATTTTTTAGGTTCTGCTTTCTCCATAACATTTGGAATCACACTGATCTTTCTGCTTCCAAATGTCCAACAGCCTAAGACCTTGAATCCAGAGAGTCTGATGTGATAGTGGAGGGGCAGAGGAAACACTGGTCCGGGAACCCCTGAAGTTAACAAACAGTCTTCAGCCTGGCCTGAGGGAGGAAGTGGGGTGGGTCTCTGGAAAGGATGTTGACCCCCACAGGTCAGACAGAGGAGGGGCCCTGTGGCCAGAGGGAAGTGAAAACAGGGAGTGCCTGGGAGAGATTGTTCATGCTTTCAACCAGGGCCAAACAATATGAGCGCCGGGAGAGGCTGTGCTGGCCTCCCTCCACACAGCCCGGGCAGACCTTGAGCCATGAGGCAGTCTCGGGGCCCACGACACGGTCCACTAAGGCCCCTGGGATGCAGCCCAGAAAGGAAAGCCAGTGAGAGAAGGCCAGCAGTCTTCTCTTCCCCTTTTTTGATCCCTCTGAGCTGTGTCAGCCAACAGGATGTAGAGCCCACTTGGGAGGAGGAAGGCCTCCCTTCCGCTTGAACATGGACGCCTCAGCGCCGCCTGGTAATGAGCTCCCCAGTGAGAACCCAGGAACTCAGCCTAGGCCCCGCTGCAGGGGGTCTGAGGATGCTCAGGGCTCCTTTGATCTGCGGGCACAGCTTCTTTCCCTGAAGGTCTCTTCGTGGCTCTGCCTCTCTCTGAGTAGGGCACGCATCTTGCAGGATCTCTGTGCTATATTTTTGGAGACAGTTGGACTTCTCAGGAGAAGGAAGATTGCAGAATGCACATTCCCAGGCCGCGCACAGCCTCCTCTCCGCATGGGGAATTCTGGGCAAGCCGGCACCTTCTGGAGTTCCATTATATCTGAGGTCAGATAGTGTCCCTCTAGGATAAAGAGCAGGACTGGGATTGCTCAGTAATAAGATAAAGGAAGGCTTTAGGGCATGGGGGAGGAGGTCAGTACCCTTCCAGGCTGAGCAGAACCTTAACTAATGCCAGTGAATGGAGCTTTGCCTCAAGGTATCAATATTGGGTTGACTGGGGAAAATGCTTTTTAATAATGATATTTAAAGTTTAGCACCTACTGATCCAAAACAGTTAATTTTAAAGGAAGTTCCCAGAAGCAGTGCATTGCTAACGTGTTATCTCTTCACCCAAGGAGGCTCAATCACAAAGTTGATAAGATACCCACTCTTCCTTGGCCTTGAGGTGCTAGCAACAATTTGGCTGTTGCCTTAAGCAAAGTTTCTGAATCTTTTACCCCTAAACTAAAAAAAAAAAAAAGAAAGAAAGAAAGAAAAGAAAAAGGAAAAAAAAAAAAAAATACATCTCCATGCTTCCAGAAGGATGTGTAAGGCTTCCTTTAATCACTAGGAAGGCCTGGCCCTATTTCCTCGGCATTTTCCGAGCTGAGTGGATCTTCCTGTTTCACCATTGCTGTTTGGCATGTCAGTGGCTGCCCCTGTGTTTGCTGCCACCTCCCTCTCCTTTCTCTCCTGAATGATCTGTTCACATTCATTCCAACTGAACTCATCTTCCTGCCGACAGTGGGACGTCTCATGAACGTGTAGACAGAGGCCTGGGGCCCTCTTTCCCATCCTCTTCCCACCAGAGGAACTTCAGGATCCACTTGGGAAATCCACCCCACCCCCCCTAAGCTCCAAACTGCAGTGACCTTCAGCAGCCCCACCTGGCCGTGCCTTGCACATTGTGGTCACTCTGACCCGCCTTGTCTCTGAAATCGCCCCTGATGTATTCTCCTTTTGTCTCAGTTTCTTCCTTCCTTCCTTCCTTTTTCTCCCTTCCTTATTCCCAAGCCTAGGCGCTCTCTCCAGATTTCATTTCCTCCATCCTCACCTCCACAGAGCTCTAGAATCAGGACCTCACTTGCACTCCCTGCTTCCTCCTGCCTCTTGTCTCTTGTCTGCCTTCACTCCTGCTGCTGCTGAATGCCCAGCTTGGAACAAACACTACAGTATCTTCTTCCTCTACGTGGGAGCATCTGCTCACACAAACCTAAAGATGGAAGCCCATCTATGAGATTGACCTTCATCAGGGGCATGGGAGCTCACTTTTTTCTCAGGCCCACCTCAGCCTATCCACCTGCCCCCAACACCCACCCTCTTCCCTTCTGCAGTCTTGACCCCACGCTGATTTTGCAAGAAAAACAATGATGACTCCTCTCAGCTCCACTTTGCCACTTTGTCCTGCACTCACCTTTCCCACTGGGCTCTTGCCTGTCTCAAGACTTCACACAAGTATCAGCAGGGACACGAGGCCTTCCTGCTCCTAGTAAGTCCTGAGTCAATGTCAGCCATTGTTGGTGGTGTTGTTGTTTTAAAGATTTAATTTTATTTATTTTATTTATTTATTCATTTATTTATTTTTGTAGAGACAAGAGTCTCACTTTATTGCCCTCACTAGAGTACCATTGCGTCACAGCTCACAGCAACCTCCAGCTCCTGGGCTTAGGCTATTCTCTTGCCACAGGCGCCCACCATAATGCCCAGCTATTTTTTTGTTGTAGTTTGGGCGGGGCCAGATTTGAACCCACCATCCTCGGTATATGGGGCTGGTGTCCTACCCACTGAGCCACAGCACCGCTCGTCAGCCATTGTTGTTTTTATTCCAGGCGCCTTCACACAGAATCCATCACTTTGCCTCTGCCAGAGGACAGTTTTTATACTTCACCTTATTGCACTGAACACACCACTGAAATTATTTGTCTACATGTCTTTCCTTCCTATACAACCATAAGCTGCTTGAGGACAGGGGATATGTGTGCCTTGTTTATCTTTAAGTGGCTGGTGTATAATAGATGCTCAGTAAACATGTGATGAAATCAATATATAAATAAAGGACTGACTTCTCAGGAAGCTCTGTGATATCAATATGTTCTTCTATTTAATGGCCAAAATTAGTATCATCTCAAGAGATTTTAAAACTTGTCCACCTTGACTAGTCCAGACTTAATGGCCAGAATCTCAGGGGGCAGACCAGGCCTTAGTCTTTTTCAAAAGCTTCTGCTGGTTCCAGCATACAGCCTACTTTGAGAATCACTGGCTTATAGAAGGTAGAGAGACTCAGTGTCTATTACTAATATGTTGTATTACAGAAAGAGTCTGACTGTAATCTCTGAAGAGAGACAAGCCAACCGGAAATAGATTCATGCAACATTAAACAATAACGAAGTCAGCAGTGAGGTCAGTGGAAACGCATGGAAGGAAGGGCTGCTCGCTGCCCACCAACATGGTGCCTGTGTTGGCTACTCAAGTCAGTCCAGTTCTACCTTGATTGTTGATAAGATTGTGAGAAAAGAAAGATGACCCTGGTGAGTCAGGAGGGCAGGCTATGCAGAGGGGAGGACCAGACTAGGCATGGCTGGCAGGAAAGAAATGATCCTTACCACCTCAGTCTAGTGACCTTTCGGAAATGACTAATGGTGGGCTGGCATGGTGGCTCACACCCATAATTCTAGTACTCTGGGAGGCTCAGGCAGGTGAATTGCTTGCGTTGGGAAGCTCAAGACCAGCCTAAGCAAGAGGGAGTTCCTGTCTCTATTAAAATAGAAAAATTAGCTGGATGTTGTGCTGGGCCCTGTAGCTGTAGTCCCAGCTACTGGGGAGGCTGAGGCATGAGGATAGCTTGGACCCAGGAGTTTGAAGTTGCTGTGAGCTATAATGATGCCACTGCACTCTACCAGGGTGACAAAGTGAGACTCTGTCTAAATAAATAAATAATTTGTGTCTTTTCGGAATCAGGCATATTTTAGTTTAAGAATGGTCCCCAAAAAAGTCATTGTGGATCAGGGCCTTACACTCAGAGTGCCGTTCATCAGCCTCTCCTGGGAACTTGTTAGAAGGGCAAAAACTGGGTTCTACTCTATCAAAATGTGCATTTTAGCAGGATTTTCAGCTCTGTGTGTGTATTCAAGTTTAAGGAGCACTGTTTTGGACCAATTTAATGCAGAAGTACAGAGACCATCGGAGATTCAGAATGCAAATGCCTCTGGTCCAAGAAGACCCCATATTTAGTATTTTCTTCTTCCAGCCCAAGGAATTAACAATAATGTCTTCAAACTACCTATCCCTTGGTTATTTGTTATTAATACTTTTGTTTTAAGGGAGAGAAAAACCAACTCATGTGGGTTTAAACTATTTGCTCACATAACTGAAGTCATCAGAGGTACAGCTCACCTGCTGAGAGCCTTAACTTGGAGGTTCAAAGACTGCCACCTGGGACCCTGGTTCTCTCATGTCTCTGCTCCCCCACTATGATAGCCTCATGTCCATGATCCTTCCTCTTTGCAAGCAAAATAGCTGTGGTGGTTAGGGACCATCACTCCAGCATGTCCTTCCTAGGAGGGCTCTCCCAGTCACTCCCCTTCTCTTGGCTCTGAATTGGGTCACATGCCCTTTCACTTGATAATGGGGGTATATGGGGGGGCTATGTCAATAGGCTTGAGACTTGCAGGCTCTGAGCAGAGTAACCTCCATTCAGACCTCATGGCTGAGGACACCAGGAAGTCAACTTCCCAAAAAGAAAACCAAAGTTCTGCTGGGAAGATACCAACAAATAACTGCCATCACATACCATCTGCGGGGACAACTGCGGAGCTCTGTCCTCAGTTCTTAAAATGCAATACAATCCAGGTAGCTAGGTTTTTGGCTATAAACATGCCTCCTGAAAAAGTCATTTTAGAAATCTACAAAAACCATTCACCCAATATCCACATCACTGATTCTTGGGGAAAACACCCAAATATGACAAAGGTCTTTGAAAACCAAAACTGACTTTTGGTCTGATAATATCCAATCTTGTTCAAATTCTTAAATGACAGTATGATAAATAGCAAGACATGAACTCTCTATCATGGTGAATGGTATCTATTAATCAATTATCATTTAACGTGGCTCATCCCCAAGGACTAATGTACTCTAACCTTTAAAACTTTGAAAAAAGCCTCTTTGGAGACTAGTACTTCAAACTCTTAACTTCTTAAGGAGCAAAACACAAGCTCCTAAATAGGGTGTTACCTGACTTTTCTAGGAAGTGATGTCAGCCAGGAAATGGAGAGGAACCTTGTCCCCATGATGTTGTATTGTTACTTTTTTTTTTTATTTTTTTTGAGACAGAGTCTTACTCTGTGGCCCTGAGTAGAAACCTGGGCTCCAGCAATCCTTTCACCTCAGCCTCCCAAGTAGCTGGGACTATAGGCATCTGCCATTGACGCGTGGCTCATTTTTTTTTTTTTTCTATTAACAGAAAGAGGGTCTCTCTCTTGCTCAGGGTGGTCTCGAGCTCCTGCGCTCAAGCAATCCATCCACCTTGGCCTCCCAGAGTGCTGGGATTACAGGTATGAGCCACCATGCCAGTCCTGTTACTCATTTTTATCTTGGGTCCACACTGGTACCGTAAACATTCTGAGACTGAGAAGAGCAGCAGTTAACCCTGCTTCCTACCTATCATCCATTACACTCCACACACATAGTAGGGCAGTCAATTTTACTCAATTCAGGTGTGGTGCTAAACTCCCTCCAGCAAAGTTGCTAATGGGAAAGCCTGGCCCTTCCAACTTGGGTGACCCCTAATAGATACACTCTGCTTCTCCGCGCACACCTGCCTCACTGGGGACCCTGTCTCTTCCTGTCAGGCATCTCTCAAACTGGCCCCCTTCTCCTAGTGGCTGCACCCACAGGCCTCCTGTCCTCTGGTTTGGGGGTCAGGTTTGGCCAGAAAACAAGGAGAGCAGCCAGATTTTCCTCAGGATTGATTTCTTGACCCCACACTTCTAGGCCACAACTGGCAGTAGCTTCCTTCCTCTTCCCAAGCTGACAGCTCCTGGCTGGCAAAACTCCTCAAACTGTGGTCACTCCAGGCTCAAAGGACTGACTGCTGCACCACTTTCCCAGTCAGGGCTGGAGAGTGGTGCTTTAAGCTGCTAGTGTCCTGGGGGTTTCCAGTTCCTGGACAGATTCAAGTTTATAGACTGTCACTGATCCTTTTTCAATCACCTTTTTAAAGTGAGTGCCCATCGATCCACGAATGGATTAATAAATTGTGGTATATGTACACCATGGAATATTATGCAGCCTTAAAGAAAGATGGAGACTTTACCTCTTTCAAGTTTACATGAATGGAGCTGGAACATATTTTTCTTAGCCAAGTATCTCAAGA
>CAUYPK010119871.1:0-42098 GCA_963574355.1 Loris lydekkerianus
GGGGAGGGAGTGTTTGCTGCTGACCCACACTTTTCTCATCTTTCCTCTTTCTTTTCTTTGCCCATCTCTTTCCTCTCAAACTTTCCCTTCTGTTCTCACTCAAGGAATCATGAATTTCTAGAGTGAGAGTCATTTTTCTCAATCTTTCTTTCTTTTTTTTTTTTTTTTTTTTTTGCCTCCTTCGGTAGAGTGCCATGGTGTTACCGCTCACAGCAACCTCAAACTCTTGGGCTCAAGCGATTCTCCTGCCTCAGCCTCCTGAGTAGCTGGGACTACAGACACCCACCACAACTCCAGGCTAGTTTTTCTATTTTTGGTAGAGACAGGGTCTTGCTCTTGCTCAGGGTGGTTTTGAACTCCTGAGCTCAAAGATCCACCCATCTCGGCCTCCCAAAGGGTTGGGATTACAGGCACGGGCCACCAAGCCCGGCCTATCTTTTGTATTCTCTACGTCTCTATAATTGAATACACTCCTAGCCTGTTTAAAAATTGAATTTTTCATTTGTTTCCTTTTTTTCTGGAAATAGGCTTTGCCTATTGATGTACGTTTCTCAAATGGGTTAGTTGAGGCAAGGATGGGACTCCTTAGGAGAGCAATAAAATATGTCACAAATCTGTAAGTGCTGGAGAGGCACAGAACACATGGCAGGTTGGAAATAACGCACTGTAGTTGCCGTGCTGATGTGGACTTCTCTCTCTGCTCATGATTTGAGTGTAACATAGGCCAAAATTGACCTATAGGCCAAAACTTTTCTAGTCACGATATGATGTTTTTAAAACAGTTAGTTGCTTTTTAAAAATATCAGCCAGGTGTAATCCCTGCACTTTGGGAGGCTGAGGGGAGAGGATCACTTGAATCCAGAAATTTAAGACTAGTCTGGGCAACACAGTGAGACCCCATGTCTATACAAAATTAAAAAGTTTCTGGAGGTTGGTGTACCTATAATCCTATCTACTTGGGAGGCTCAGGTAGGAGGATTGTTTGAGTCCAGGAGTTAGAGGGTACAGTGAGCTATGATTATGCCACTGCTTTACAGTTCTGGGTAACAGATTGAGACCCTGTCTCAAAAAAAAAAAAAAAAAAAAATAAATATATATATATACACACACATATATAAATTGAACTCTATAAAATATGAGTATAACATTTAAAATGGGAAAGGATCTTAGAGCTTATCTAGTCATAATATGATTTTAAAACAGTTAACTGATATGATAAGGACACTCCACCTCTGTGCTACTCTTTCCAAAATCCCGCAGCCTAATCATGAGAGGAACATCAGACAAACCCACATGAAGGGGACATTCTACAAGAGGCCAGCTGGTACTTGTCAAGGCTGCCAAGATCAGGAAAAACAAGGGGAGGCTCAGAAAACTGTGACAGACCAGAGAAGACTGGGGACATGTGACAAATAAATGTGAGACTCTGAATTAGGTCCTGGGCCAGTCGTGCAAAAACAGGTGAAATCCATACAAGTCTGGAGTTTAGTTAATAGCGATGCCAATGTTAGTGTTTTAATTTGCACAAACACACCCCTGCATTGCATGGCATTAACAACAGGGCAGATGCCCTGGGAAAGATGGAGGTGTACCGTAAAGATACTGTCTTGTATGGAACAAAGAATTCCATGGAGATGTTCTTATCCATTTTAGGTCGTTCCATCCTGCAGCTAGCTAGGGAGTGCGTATGCAGGAACGTTATACTCATTTTGCAACTTTTCCATAAATCTAAAATTATTCTAAAATTAAAAGATTATTAAAAGCAATGGAAATTGCTAAGGCCAGGCGCAAAGTGGCTTATGCCTATAATCCTAAGCACTCTGGAGGCCAAGGCAGGTAGATCGCTTGAGCTCAGAAGGTCAAGACCAGCCTGAGCAAGAGTGAGATGTCACACCGTCTCTACCAAAAATAGAAAAAATAGCCAGGTGTTGTGGCAGGCACCTGTAGTCCCAGTGACTTGGGAGGCTGAAGCAAGAGGATGATTTGTGTCTGAGACTTTAAGGTTGCTGTGAGCTATGACACCATGGCATTCTAGGGAAACAGAGTGAGACTCTGTCTCAAAAATAAAACAAAATAATAAAATAGAAATTTCTAACTGAAACATTTACCCTTTTTAATGAAACATTGCTCTAGGACTGGCTTCTAGTTTTGGACTGATTGAGAGGTCAAACGTATTAGTAAACCGTGACTCCTTTACGTGGGAAATTTAACATGAGCACGCCTAAATGCTCTGCTATTTTTAAGAAGATTATTTTTACTTACACATTTCCCCATGAGTATTCCTTTTAAATATTCTAAATATAATTTTGTAAATAGTAGAGCGGAATTTTAAAATACTTTTTTTTCAAATTGAATATAGTGCGAAGTAAACTTTTCCAAAAATGTCTGTTTAGAAAGATAAGCGATGTCACTCCCGAAACTGAAGACACAGAATGAGGAGCAATGACATAACTGGTCTGATCGTTTCCTTTCCAGCCACTTAAATATTAGCTCTGAAAAAGATCTCCGCGTCTTTATAAATTTATTAGGACTCTCCTTGGACTGTTTCTTTCTTTAACCGTGGAAATGAACGCCATAACTTTCATTAACATCAGATAAGAAAAGTATGGGAAAATACATTAGCTTGCTCCCCAATCATAAAGACAGCCGTGTAGTATTTAGAGTTATCTGTTACTTTTATTATGTCACAGTTTGAATATAGTAGCAGCTAATAGATTAACTGACTGGAAGTCATGCTTGATTTATTCATCCCAAAGAAAAACAGGAATTGAGACCAACGTGAAGGCAAATTATACAGACAAATCTTCTTGATTCCCAAACAAATTAGGAGGAGAAAACAAACCTTTGACTTATTTAGTCTGACCACATCTATGGTCACATTGCAGAGAATGAAAGGTAAGGAACGGCCGCTAATCTGTATACAGGACTTTGGGCTGCCCTGGGAAAGATGGAGGTGTACTGTAAAGATATTGTCTTGTATGGAACAAAGAATTCCATGGAGATGTTCTTATCCATTTTAGGTCATTCCATCCTGCACAACAAAGTATCTTAGGTTGCCATAATATAAGTATTAATGTTTGAAGAAGAACGTCTGTACCAGAAACCTGTGAATATATGAAAGGCATCATCTTATGGAACTCTCTCAACACCCTGCTTGCTAATGAATGGTCCCCACTCCATTTTGGTGTTAAGATAGTGGTTTTCAACTGTGGCTTTACCTTAGAATCACCTGGGAACCTCCTAGTAGCTCAGGCCACACCCCAAATCAATTCATCAGAATCCTTGAGGGTGAAACCAGGCACCAAGATCTTGGAACAGCCCCCAAGACCCCTACCCTACTCCCACCACTGCATTGTGCAGTCATGCTGGGGAAGGAAGACCTCCTTTCAGGGGTCTGCTTGAATCCTGATACTCAACAGAAAGAGAAACTTCAAGAGAAACAACCTACAGCAAGTCCTCAAAGAATATCACTTTAGTTTATTGTTGTTTCCTTACAATGTTGATGCTAAGAAAAGAATTGGGGTATGCTGGCTCGTGCCCTGTAATCCTCGCACTCTGAGGGAGTTTAGGCTGCTGGAGCACTTGAGCTCAGGAATTGGAGACCAGCCTGAGCAAGAGTGAGACCCCATCTCTACTAAAAACAGAAAAACTAGCCAGGCCAGGTGGCACACGCCTGTAGTCCCAGCTACTCAGGAGACTGAAGCTAGGCAGTGGTTTTCAACCTGTGGGTCACGACCGCTTTTAACTGTATTAAAGGTTTGAGGCATTAGGAAGGTTGGGGATCACTGGGCTAGAGGATAGCTTGAACCCAGGAGTTTGAGGTTGCCGTGAGCTAAGATGACAGCCATGGCACCTCTACTCAGGGTGACAGAGGGGGACTCTGCCTCAAAAAAAAGAAGGAAAGGGAAGGGAAGGGACAAAGACTAGCTAGGCATTAATGGCAGGCACCTGTAATCCCAGCTACTCAGGCGGCTGAGGCAAGAGGATCCTTGAGCCCAAGAGTTTGAGATTGTGTGATCTATGATGATGCCAGGGCACTCTGCCTAGGGTGACAGAGTGAGTCTCTGTCTCAAAAAAATCCAAAAAGAACTGGTTTCATTTTGTGTATTTTCTCTTAAAGTCACAATTTCTAAGAACTCATCAATGATTATAAATAAGGACTTACTGCACTCAAATTACATACTGAATCAATTAACTAACCCTATGGGGTCAGTACTATATTCTGATTGTACACATAAGGAAACTGAATCTTGAAACATGAAATGACCTGACTAAGGAGGATTAGTTATTAAGTGGCAGTCGTTGGATCCCATTGGATCCAAATTGTACCCAGAGACTGGGCAATTACGTGATTTTTTACTTACTCTTCCCTGCCTTTCCTCGGGACATTACATGGAAGACTTGTCTACTAACACTGTAAAAGGAAGACTGAATTTTGAGTGAGCAGATAAAAAGCTAAAGATTATTATATTGATGGATTTGAGCGGTTTCAATAGTTATTGGGACCACTGAATACAGTCTCATTTAGACAATAAGTTTTACCAGTTCAACTTGAATATTGCTGAGGTTCACAAGGTTCTGAGAAGGAAACATGCCCATTATGCTCAAAGAACAGCAAAGAAAAAGCATGGGAGGGCAAAGGTGACTTAGTTCATTTTTTTTTGAGACAAAGTCTTAGTATGTCACCCTTGGTAGAGTGCTGTGGTGTCACAGCTCACAGCAACCTCCAACTCTTGGGCTTAAGCGATTCTCTTGCCTCAGCCTCTCAAGTAGCTGGAACTACAGGCACCCAGCTATTTTGTTGTTATTGTTATTGTCATTGTTGTTTAGCAGGCCCAGGCTGGGTTCGAATCCACCACCCCTGGTGCATGTGGTCGGCACCCTAACCACTGAGCTATGGGTGCCAAGCCCACTGACTTATTAGTTATTATCCTGGGAATAAAGTTGTTATGGTTGAGAAAACAATATAGATTTTTGACTGTCAAAAAGAAGAAATAATTATAATTTTAGCTCACCAGAACTGAGGTTAAATGCATTGCAAGTTTTTTTGAAACACAATATTTGGCAGTATAATAATTCCAATAAAATAAAATATTAAATTTTAAACCAAACTGATGAGTTGATTCTAAATGTGACGGGTGCACCACAGTAAATAGTTTGCTAATCATCAGAAATAATATAATACAGGATTTGCTTATATAGGTTTATAATGTTAATATGATAGAAGAACCAGTTTTAAAATAGCAATAAACAAACAAAAGACCACAAAAAGTTTGGGGGGCAGGTGTAGTGGCTCACCCCTGTAATCCCAACCCTCCTGGAGGCCGAGGAAGGTAGATCATTTGAGTTCAAGAGTCCAGCCGGTACAAGAGTGAGACCCTGTCTCTACTAAAAATAGAAAAACTAGCTGAGCATTATGGAAGGCACCTGTAAACCCCAGCTACTCTGGAGGCTGAGGTAAGAGGATGGATTGCTTGAGCCCAAGAGTTTGAGATTGCTGTGAGCTATGGGACTCCACCCAGGGCAATAAAATGAAAAAAACAAAAGCTTGAAAAAAAGAATTTGATGTAAGTAGAATGTGAGAAATAGTTCTATCTAGCATTAATAATAAGAGATTTATTTGTTTATTTATTTATTTTGAGACAGAGTCTTATCATGTTGCCCTCAGTAGAGTGCCATGGTGTCACATCTCACAGGAACCTCAAACTCTTGGGCTTAAGTGATTCTCTTGCCTCAGCCTCCCAGGTAGGTGGGACTACAGGTGCTCACTGCAATGCCCAGCTATTTTTGTTGCAGTTGTCATAGTTGTTTAGCAGGCCCAGGCCGGGTTCAGACCTGTCAGCCTCGGTGTATGTGGCTGGTGCCATAACCACTGTGCTATGAGCTCCAAGCCAAGAGATTAATTTTAATTCCAGTTGCAAGTTAGAAAACTGTCACTCCTGTAGAGTACAATGGTTCAGCCACCCTGGCCTGTCAAGGGTCTGGATACTGTCCCAGGTAGGAAAAGAGTAGCTGGCACACAGAGCTGTTCCATGCATTGAGAGTGCCCACAGGTTTATAAAAGCTCAGAGGAGAGTAATTTCAGCTTCATAACATACTGGCTCAAAGAGAATAAACTTTTTTGAATATTAATATGAGAATGCTTATTTCACTCTAAGGATATGTTCTTTGCTCAAGGACAAAAGTCAAGTCTTCAGGTTTGCCCGCCAGAGAAGAAGAAAACTCTCAAGTATATAGCTCCATGCTTTGCTCCGCTGGAAATTTAGCAGCTGAGCTTTGCAACTGACAAAAAGTAGAAAGAAAGAAAGGAAGACAACTAAAATTATTCTGAGTTTTTAGAAATGCAAGACTATAAGAAGATAATATATTCCTTGGTAAGGGGGAAGGCTACAGCAAGAAGAGAAGGAATCTTTCCCTCGATGTACTAAACTTAAAATAATTCAAAACATTCTGATAGAGGTGTTTTACCAGAAAAAAAATTACAGAATGTTTAAAAAGACCAATGTTGGTGTTGAAGAATATAAAAGGAGATTTAGAAATAACAGAGATAGGTCCCGATAGCTAAATGCAATGAATAATTCTGAACAGGAAAAAAAGCTATATACACTGTAATTGACATTACTGGAAGAATTGGTGAAATTTAAACATGAACACATTTGGCCGGGCATGGTGGCTCCTGTCTGTAATCTTAGCAATCTGGGAGACCAGAGCTCAGGAGTTTGAGACCAGCCTCAGCAAGAGTAAGACCTGTGTCTACTAAAAATAGAAAAACTAGCTCATTGCCTATAATCCTGGCACTCTGGGAGGCTGGATTGCTTGAGCTCAGGCCTTCGAGACCAGCCTGAGCAAAAGCAAGACCCTGTCACTACTAAAAATAGAAACACTGAGGCAAGAGGATCACTTGAGTCCAAGAGTTGGAGGTTGCTGTAAGTGCTGCGGCACTCTACCCGGGGCCATAGAGTGAGACTCTGTCTCAAAAAAAAAAAAAAAAGAAAAAAAACCCAAAACACATTGTATTGATGTTAAATACTTAATTATGACCTCTGTACTATAGTTATGTAAAAACTATTCTTGTTTTTAGGAAATACAGACCGAGGGACTTAAGAGAAAAGGAACATGATATCTGTAAATGACCCTTAAAAATAATATTTTTTGTTTGGAAACAAAATAATAGTATTAAATCACACTTGGGTTAATAACATTATTAAATAACACAGGTTAAAAAAGAAGTAATTAAAAAAGCCGAAAAAGTATAGAACTGAATGTAAGTAAAAAGACATGAAAAAACCCATTAGAAAGGGGAAAGCCGTCTAGGAAGAAATGTATAGGACTTTAAAGTAAACGTGTCAGGGAAAATCACCACGGCTTAAAACCAGAGGAAACGATTTCTACTAGTAGGGGTGTCTGGAAATGTAAATATAGTTGGGGCTTTAATTTTGTTCCACTACTTAAGAAAAATTAAAAACCAACTTAGACTTTTCTCCAGTTAATAAAATAAAAATAAAATAAAATAAAATAGAAGATAGGAAGGTTTATCAGCCAACCAGCAGTGAGTTTATCATTTCCCCCTTCTGATCCTCTTGCTACTTGGGTCCAGATACAGGTGTAGTCAGGGATGTGCCCCGGCTTTCCAGCTGGAGGAGCAGAAAAGGCAGCTCAGGGAAGGCAGACCGTACCAAGGAGATCACAATGAGGAATAAGCCAGGAAAGTAAGCCCAGAAAGTTATGAACTCCTACGCTCACCTTTTAGCTCACATACGAGGCTCTGGGCTTACTCAGCATGCAAGAGACTTTGAAAACAGAATTAACAGATCAGATCCTAGACCGGCCATAGTATAGCATGCACTCCAGAACACAAACCACAGCACGCAGAAGGGGAGTTAAACTCGCTACTGGAGACTAACTTGGTTGATTGTCTACTAAAATAAAAATAACAGTATTTTCCATAGGACTTAAAGGCTGGGAAGAATCAACATTGTCAAAATGTCTATTCTATCCAAAGCAATCTACATATTCAATGTAATCCCCATTAAAATACCAACATCATATTTTGAAGAACTGGAAAAAATACTTATTCTAGTTTTGTATGGAACCAGAAAAAACTCTATAGGATTTAAACAAGACCCAGAGTCTTACAATATTAACAATGTTTAAGATATAATCCAAAATTACTTGGAATGGAAAGCCCCAGGAAATCTCAACTCACACATGAAAAGACAATAAACAGGTGGCAACATTGAAATGACAGAGATGCTGGAGTCATTTGATGTTGGACGGCTAAATGGCAGAATGGAGATGACAAAAAAACAAGTCAGGGAATTATAGATAAATTGATAGAAATTTGCCAATCAGAACAACACAAAGAAAAAGACATGAGGCAGGGCAGTGCCCGTAGCTCAGTGGGTAGGGTGCTGGTCACATACAGCAAGGCTGCTGTGTTCAAACCCGGCCAGGGCCAGCTAAACAGCAATGACAACTGCAACAACAACAACAAAATAGTTGGGTGTTGTGGCAGGCGCCTGTAGTCCCAGCTACTTGGGAGGCTGAGGCAAGAGAATCACTTAAGGCCAAGAGTTTGAGGTTGCTGTGAGCTGTGATGCCACAGCACTCCACTGAGGGCAGCATAGTGAGACTCTGTCTCAAAAAAAAAAAAAAAAAGACATGAGGCAGTTATTATTATTATTATTATTATTAGTTTATTCAGGGTATCATTTTATTTTATTTTTTTATTAAATCATAGCTGTGTACATTAACGTGATCATGGGGCACCATACACTAGTTTCATAGACCATTTGACACATTTTCATCACACTGGTTAACATAGCCTTACTGGCATTTTCTTAAAAGGCAGTTATTATTAAAATTCTCCAACAAGCAATAATGAGCACTTTTTTTCTGAGACAGAACCTCACTTTGTGGCTCTAGGTAGAGTGCCATGGTGTCATAGTTCACAGCAACCTCAAACTCTTGGGTTCAAGCCATTCTCTTGCCTCAGCCTCCTGAGTGGCTGGGGCTACAGTTTTTCTATTTTTAATAGAGATAGGCTCTCCTTCTTGCTCAGGCTGGTCTTGAACTCCTGAACTCAAGTGATTCGCTCACCTCAGCCTCCCAGAGCACTAAGATTACAGGCATGAGCCACTGTGCCTGGCCTATGAGCTCTCTTAAATCGAAAAATGGAAAATCTTGGCAAAGAAATAGAAGAGATAAAGAAAAATAAAATTCAAAATTCAAAATTTATAAGTAAAAACAAAATCTCACTAGACAGCTAAATGGCAGAATGGGGATGACAAAAAAACAAGTCAGGGAATTGTAGGTAAATTGATGGAAATTAGCCAATCAGAACAACACAGAGAAAAAGATTTTTAAAAATGAAAGACTTGGGCCAGGTGTGGTGGCTCACTCCTGTAATCCCAGCACTAGGGGAGGCCGAGGTGTGTAGATTGCTTGAGCTCCGGGATTCAAGACCAGCCTGAATAAGAGTGAGGACCCTCCCCCCCTTTAAAATAATAGAAAAACTAGACAACATGGTGGCACATGCCTGTAGTCCCAACTTCTGGGGAGGCTGAGGTAAGAGGATCGCTTGAGCCCAGGAGTTTGAGGTTGCTGTGAGCTGTGATGCCATGGAACTCTACCAGGGTGACAAAGTGAGACTTTGTCTCCAAAAAAAGACTCATGATCCTATGAGAGAAAAACAAAACAAAACAAAACAACTCAATGTTCATGTCATTGAAGTCTCTGAAGAAGAAAAAGAGTGCCATGTAGAAGAGATGTGGAGAAATAATGGTTATAAACGTCCCAATTTAGAGAAAGCTATAAATCTACATATCTAAGAAACTCAGCAAACCCCAATGGTATAGACTCAATGAAATCCATACCCAGAAAACAACTTAACCAAAATGCCACAAACTAAAGACAAAGAAAAAAAAATTGTACGTATCCAGAGAAAAATAATTACTTGTACAGAAAAAAATTTTGTTTTGAAATATTTTGTTGGGATACAACAGAGTGTTTCCAGAGAGTATATAGTATTGTTATTATCTAACAAATCCCTCTATCGATCCAGAAACAGCAATTTTTTTGTCCTTCTCCTGATTTGGAATTTTCTCTCATAGCGTTTGACTGCTGTGGTCATCAAATGGAAATCTGGCAAGATTATATACTTCTCAGGATAGTGTTTGGTAAGAGTGTTTTATTTTTTAAAAAGTGAGTTTCATGAGTAACTCCATCTTCTCTTCCTCTGTTTCTAGGCAGTGAAGGATAGTGTTTCAGATGATGGTATTTAAAATTCCAACAACAGCATGAGCGGTGGGAAAGGTTTTATCTGAGCAGTCTTGCTACTGGAGACATTAAAACCCAAAGTCTGCATCTATAAATCAAGTGCTGAATTTACTTTAGTTATGTGGGGTGTCCAACCTGCAGCCCGTGGGCTGTGTGATGATTTTTTGAGGACTTTTTTTGGGTTATCTGTGGTGTCGGATACCATGACAATTATCCACGGACTTTTGCTAAACAGCTTTTGTGTTTGTGTATTCAATGTGTAGCCCAAGACAACTCAATATTTACTTAAATAAAGTTTAGTTTAAAAGAAAAACCCTCTGATGGCTCTCATTGTGCTTAGTGTAAAATCTAGACCCCTACCTGTGGACCACAAGGCCCTGCAGGTACCAGACCTTGTTCTTTTTTTTTTTTTTTTTTTTTGAGACAGAGCCTCAAGCTCTCGCTCTGGGTAGAGTGCTGTAACATCACAGCTCACAGCAACCTCCAACTCTTGGGCTTAAGCGATTCTCTTGCCTCAGCCTTCCAAGTAGCTGACACTACAGGCATCCACCACAATGCCCGGCTATTTTTTGGTTGTAGTTGTCATTATAGTTTGGCAGGTCCAGGCTGGATTCAAACCCGCCAGCTCTCTGGTGTGTGAGTCTGGTGCCTTAGCCTCTTGAGCCACAGGCGCTAAGCCGCTAGATCTTGTTCTGAAGAGTCCCTCTCCTGACCACGTTGCTCCCATCACCCTGTCATTTTGCAGAACCTCACCTGCACCAAGCTCCTCCCATTCTTTTGTGCTGTTCCTGGCTCTGCCTTGAAATGCTGTAATCCCCACCCCCTCTTTGCCTATTCTTCCTTTATCTTTCAGCTCTTTGGATCAAAACTAATTCCTCCTGTTGCTGTTTTTCATCTTACTATGCTTCCCTCCGTATTAAAGCCCTTACTATAATATGCGATTGTGTTATTTATGTGATTGTTGAATGTGCACATCCGTGTCTCTGCGTCGTCAAGGGTTGCATCTAAATTTTGTTTATTTACTGTAGCCAGTGCTTTCAGAGCAGAGAAGAAAAGGTGCTTACAGTATTGGATAGGGCAGTTTTTCTGGTTCAAGTGAGATAGGGAACCAAAGGGCCTTCCTTAAGAAGACTTCAACCAAGGTCTCTGATAAAACAGGATGTGATGGAGAAATCAATTAAGACCAGTTGAAACCAAGATGGTGACAAAATAACCTGCGATTACTCACAATGCCTCATTATTTGCTAATTATAATACATTAGCATGCGAAAAGAAACTCCTACCAGCAAATACCATGGCAACTTCCTAAAGTTATCCTATCTGGTTTAAAAAGGAGAGGGAGGAACTCCCCAACTCTTACCCAGAAATCTTTTTTTTTTTTTTTTTTTCTTTTTTGAGACAGACCCTCAAGCTGTTGCCCTGGGTAGAGTGCTGTGTCATCACAGCTCACAGCAACCTTCAACTCCTGGGCTCAAGCGATTCTCCTGCCTCCACCTCCCAAGTAGCTAGGACTACAGGCGCCCACCACAATACCCGGCTATTTTTTGGTTGCAGCCATCACTGTAATTTGGTGGGCCCGGGCTGGATTCGAACCCGCCAGCTCAGGTGTATGTGGCTGGTGCCTTAGCCGCTTGAGCCATAGGCGCCGAGCCTTTCCCAGAAATCTTACAAATACTCCTCCCTCTGTTTAACGGAACATTAAATGGAAGGTATAAAGCAAGACCCAAGAACCTCACAAGTGCTACTTTCTGTTGCTCTGAGAGAGACTCACGGCTCAGCCTGCGGCAGGGCCTTCCAAACTTGCTTTTGCTTTATTTGCTGTTGGCTTGCTCTAGAATTTCTAGTTTCACGAAGCCAGGACCCGCTTAGCCTTCAGGGGGAAGAAACCCCAAACTGAGGTCCACTTCCCTATACCACAGGTTTATTAGGTTTTTCCCAATAACAAAGCACAAAACACAACTTCCCGGTGGCTACAAAACAAACATTTACCTCTCCCTCAGGGCTTGGCTGGGCTCAGAGTTTGGATCAGCTTCTTTTTTCAGGTTCCAAGCTGAAGAATTGACTTCAGCATTTCCTTCCATGGTGGGGGCACAGCACAGGAGAGGAACAGTCTGCTTCTCAAAGCCTCTATTTGGAACCGGCCCTCTCTCTCTGCCCATACTCCACTGGTTCAAACCAGCCACAGGCAACATGATGGAGAAATCAACCTCACCCACCTGTGAGAACCCGTTTCCAAATGTCCCTTACGGGGCTATTCTGGAACCACCTCTGGTCTGGTGTCCAGGACTGCACACCACAGGCCCCATCAATGCCTTGGCCTCACGCACAGGCTCCTCTCAAGAGGCCATGAGTGTCCCAGGGGAGGAAAAACTTGCTTCAGATGTCACCAGCAGAGTTGTTGGACTAAGAGTCCCAGGAAGAGTGACAGCCACTCCTGTTGGGAGAGGACAACTTCCACCAAGGGCCCCAAGTCAGTGCATTTCGGAAGGTCCAGACCTCCCATT
This sequence comes from Loris lydekkerianus, assembly GCA_963574355.1. Taxonomy (NCBI): domain Eukaryota; kingdom Metazoa; phylum Chordata; class Mammalia; order Primates; family Lorisidae; genus Loris; species Loris lydekkerianus. The sequence goes on from CAUYPK010119871.1 coordinate 12,783, forward strand.
AACTCTACACCAGAGGTCCTCAAACTGTGGCCTGCGGGCCACATGAGGCGGTGTGATTGTATTTGTTACCGTTTTGTTTTTTTACTTCAAAATAAGACATGTGTAGTGTACATAGAAATTAGTTCATAGTTTTGTGTTTTTTTTTTTTGCAGTTTCTGGCCAGGGCTGGGTTTGAACTGGCCACCTCTGGCATATGGGGCTGGCACCTACTCCTTTCAGCCACAGGCACCGCCCTCATAGTTTTTTTTTTTTAAACTATAGTCCATCCCTCCAATGGTCTGAGGGACAGTGAACTGGCCCCCTGTTTAAAAAGTTTGAGGACCCCTGCTCTACACTGTATCCTTATAAAGCCCCTGGGTATCAAGTTCTAGGTTGTCACTTCTTTGTCAGCTGATATTTATTGAAAGCCTCATGGGTGCTGGAGCTGCACTATTATGGGTGGTGACACAGGAAAGGTGCTGGTCTGGGTCAGGCCCTTCCTGGGTGACTTCCCATTCTTCCTTCTCACAGAGTTGTCCTTATTAATTTAGACTCATGCTCCTTGTGACCCAGCCAGGGAGAGCCAGGCAGAGCCTAGGCAACATGAGCACAAAACAAATGAGAGGGAAAACATTCACTGATAGGAAACCAAGGTGTCAGAAAATGCTTTGAAATGTTGGGAACTCTTCTGAACTGCTTGAGCAGATTAGTCAAAATGTGGGCAGGTTTTACAGTACCTAGCCATTTGTAAAAAGATTGTCTTTCAGGGGTGTCCAACCTGAGGCCTGCAGGCCACATGCTGGTTTTGTGAGGAATTTTTTTTTTTTGCAATTTTTGGCTGGGGCTGAGTTTGAACTCACCACCTCTGGCATATGGGGCTGGCGCCCTACTCCTTTGAGCCACGGGTACCGCCAGATTTTTTTTTTCTTATCTGTGGTGTTAGATAACATTAAAAGTATACATGGGCCAGGTGTGGTGGCTCACACTTGTAATTGTAGCACTCTGAGAGGCTGAGGCAGGTGGATTGCCTGCGCTCACAGGTTCAAGACCAGGCTGAGCTAGAGCAAGACCTCGTCTCTAAAAAAAAAAAAAAAAAAAAAAAGAGCCAGGCATTGTGGCAGGCCCCCATAGTCCCAGCTACTTGGGAGGCTGAGGCAAGAGAATTGCTTTAGCCCAAGGGTTTGAGGTTGCTGTGAGCTGTGATGTTACAGCACTCTACCCAGGGTGATAAAATGAGACTCTGTCTCCAAAAAAAAAAAAACAAACAAAAAAAAAACCAGGGACTTTTTTTTTTTTTGCTAATCAGGTTTTATTAGTGTTTCTGTATTTACTGTGTCGTTTTAGACGACTCTTCTACCAATGTGCAGCAGAAATGAAAAAAGGTTAGACACCCCTACAAAGTAGGGGCACGCAGAGAGAGTCGGAAAAGCTCACAAGGGGCTGGCAGAAGGTGGAGTAACAGCAGCAGAGGGTGCACTGCCACTGCACACCAGGCACGTCCCCACATTGTGATAGCTTTTGGCGGCTTTACTGGTTGATGACCCAACCCTATGATATAGTGCCATATTATCCCCCATAAACACAAAACAGGATTGAAGTGCAATTTTAAGAGCTATACAATGAAAAACAAAGTAAACAGGTACAGGGTATCATTGATGAACATGAACTTCAATAGCTGGTAACTTGCTTCAGATCCTGTCCCTACCAGCACAACCCACTGAGCTAATATCTGAGTACCTCGGCATTGTTTCACATGATCCTCACAAGTGCCCTGTTAGCTAATTTTCTCATCTCCATTTCAGAGAAGTTCAACAACTTAAGCATGTTTGAACTGTTATGACCCTGGAACTGGTTCTGTTCTGTCTGGTTTCATTCATCATACCTACCAACGTCAGTGCTTTTGTGAACATCAAGATGTGTATACAAGCACCTTGGGGAATGTTAAACCAACGTCATATTACAAAACCAAGTGGGGGCTTATAGAATTTCCTTCAGAAAATTCATGCAAATAGAGTATCTTGGTTTACTTAAATGTTTGCTTAAGGTGCCTGCTGCAAGTATCATCTTACGTAATCTTCACACCATTCACATAAACCCACGAGAAGGGTCCTGCTTTAATTTTTAAGATATTAAATGATGTGTTTTGCAAAACACTTTTAAGAGCCAAGGAACGACTCCAAGAAGATGTGGCATTGCTGTCCTGCTTCCAGTATTTAGGAGCTGCAAACGAGGGAGCGGGAGGGACTGCCCCGGGGTCCCGCTGCCAGTCACAGGCAGCGCGTCAGAGACAGCGCGACGATGTGTCCGCAGCAATGGAGCCATTACTTGCGGTGAACAGGGAAGTGAGGACAGCGTCGGGCCCTCAGATCTCTCTAGAAAGTGTCAAATGAAACTGAGTCCAGGTCTAGACTGCCGCCTGCAGCCCCCGTGACTTTTCCTGGACTGTCGCTGGTGAACTCAGGAGCTCGGACTCCGCTTGGCTAGATCCAGAGTCCTAGGGGTGATCCCATTCCCCTGAGTGACTGGGGTCACCCCTTACACTCCAAATCAAAGACGTCACTTTTAAAATTTGTTTTGCAAACGTTTATTGCGCATCTATCATTTCCCCAGAAACAGAATACAGCAGCGACAGCAGCCGGGGCCGCACGCTCGCCAGCGCGTGCCGGCCAATGCGCGCGGAGGGCGAAGATGCCCGGGGCGCCTGTCCCGGAGCCGCGGCCCAACCCACAGCCTCAGCTCGCAGCCTGCGCGCGCCCGGGGGCAGCACTGGCCCACGCACATGCACACGCACTGGAGCACTGGCTCCCGCGTCCCCGGCGCAGTGCCGGCGCTGGGCGCGGGCAGGAGCCCAGGAGTTTGAGCGGGAGGCGGGAGTTCTAGACGGGGCGGGTGCCCGCGAGAGGCGCTCGTGCATACGCGTCTCTCCTCTCGAAGCCCCGCCCCTGCCCCGCCCACCCTTTCTCCCGCGCGCGGGCTCCGCGCGCCCCAAGCCGCGCGCGTGCGCGCGCGTGCGCAGGCCAGGGCCCTCCGGGGGCGGCCCCGTAGTCTCGAACGAAAGCGTCGGCAAGAGCCCGGATTAACCCCTTCGCTGCTCGTCCACTTAAGAGACCGGCCGAGTTCCGTGCCTGCGCAAGCCGGCGGCGCGCCTTCCCCCCAACCCGCACCGCGCATGCACGGGAGGGGGGGCGGTGGGGGTGTTCACGGCCGGCTAGACATTCTGTGCTCGTGCAGGAGGAGGCTCCTACCATCAGGGACGTGCACGATTCCCCCCCACCCCGCCCCCTCCCCAAACTAAAAAAAAAAAAATCCAAAACACACTACCACCCACCGTGCCCCCGCGCCCCGCGTCCATCCCGTCCAGGCCTGCGTGCTAGTGAGCGCGGAGAACCCACGGCGAGTCTCTGTGGCTGTGCCAGGCTGCAGGTAAGCGCGGGCCATGGTGCGGAAGGGGCCGGGGTGTCTTCCAGGAGGGGGCGGCTGGCGGGGCGGCCCGGAAGAAGCGCGTTCTCGCCGTGCTCTGGAGCACCAGCCAGTTCCAGGACGTGCGGCAGCTGCCGGCGGCGCGGTGCGAGCGGGGCCGGGCGTGGATCGGGGCTGGGCGTGGAGACGGGGCGCCCAGGGGGCCGCGCAGGCCAGCGAGCGGGCTCGGGGAGCGGCCAGGCGGCGGCGGCCCCGCGCGCGCGCTCGGCGGCCGAGTTCATGGCCGCCCCCGCTCGCACCGCCGCAGTGCACCGCTGTGGGGGTGGGGACGGCCCAAGCCCGGCGCCGAGCGCTGCCCGCGGGGCGCCGCCCCTCTGAGCCCGGGACCCTGCCACGCCGCCCCCAGCTGACAACGGAGGAGGGGGCCGGGACCCCAGTGCTCGCACTCCCGGGTGCGCCCGCGGAGCTCCGGGAAGCCGGCCGCGCGCCGCCCCCGCCCTCGGCCGCGGGAGGGCGGGGGAGGGCCCGGCGCGAGCTGGCCGGGGAGTGCGCGGGGCGCGAGCTCCGGGCTCGCGGGCGGAGCGGGGCGCGGCGCGGCGCGGGGCTGCGGAGCCGGCCGCACGCCCGCTCCCGCTCGTCGCGCCGCCGGGGCCGCCGTGGGCCGCGCGGTCCGTTTGTTTAGTGCTCAGAGCCGTGGCCCCCGGCCTGCGCCACACGTCAGATTATGAAAGAAAAAGTGGCCCTTTCAACCACCCGGTTCCGAAGCTGAGCTTTTGTTTGGGAAGCAATGCAGACGGCCTTATCCACTCCCTCACCTCCTGGGCGGAAAGAAATGAGAACTAGGGCTCGGCACGCCTTGAAGGTTCCTTGGGTCTTGCGCTTGGTTCTCTGCTTCCCCTGGATTCCGAAGTTGCAACAGGGAGGTGGTGCAGCCGCCATTGTCGGGCTGCTCCGGGGTAGGGGAGGTGGCTGCAGCCGCTTATGTAAGTTTGGCTTTGCAGGGACCCGGGCCACCTGCACTGTAACGGCGGCTCTGCACGCCAGCAGACTGCAGAGCATTTAGGAAGGGCAGCCTTATTGTGTAGGTGCAGTTGGAACCACATCTTTTCCTACACCTACCTGTATAGATTCTGGCCAACGGCTGACTTACGTTTTGACTCACCTGAACTTACTAGTTGGAACATCTCAATGGAAAAAAAAAAAAAAAATGGCCCATGGATACGCGATCTCTTTTCTGGTCCCCAGAGATCTTGAGAAGGGAGGTGGGAATACATGCTGGCCAAAAAATAATTTAAAAAGCATTCTCTGTTGCCATGGCTACTGTAAGGCCACCTCTCTCCCTGGTCCCATGCATTTTTATCCACAAGCCCCAGGTGGGGGTTTCTGACCACAGAAGGAAGTATCATGGTGGGAAGATTTTGCCAGGGCTGCCTTCTCTGGACATGACCTCAGGGTGTATCTAGGGAGCAGAGATACTAGAATAAGTCAGAAGCATCCTTAGAAATAATTTTGCCGAACCCTCATACTGTGCAGATGAAAACCCCCTACTCCCTAGTGTGTTCATGGTTCTCTAAAAGGAGGTTTTTATGATTTTCAGCATTGGTCTCTTGTGTTGTAGCCTTGTACCACAGTTTTTGCAGAAGAGTGTATCACAGCCCAGTCGTTGGCTCCTACCAACCAAATAGTTTATTTGTGTGGTCACTGTTAAGCAGAAGAGACTTTTTATGTTTTTTAGGTTATTGGTCTGCCGGATAGAGTTCTTTGCAGACCAGAAAACCAAATTCTTTAACCTTCTGTGTAAAGATAGATAAAAACACCTGGATTTTGCAAGTGCAGGGTCTGTGTCACCCAGGTGAAGTGCAAGGGGTACAATTATAGCTCACTACAACCTCAACTTCCTGGGCTCAAGTAATCCTACTACCTCAGCTTCCAGAGTAGCTGGGACTACAGGTGTGGGCAATCAATCGTGCCCAGGTAATATTTTAATTTTTTAAAAGTTTTTGTGGAGATGAGATCTCACAGTATTGCCCAGGCTGAGGTCTTGAACTCCTAGCCTATAGTGATCCTACTGCCTCTGCCTTCTAAAGTGCTGGGATCGCAGGTGAGAGCCATTGCACCCAGCCTCAAATGCCATCTTCAAAGGCAAACAGGGCTTTCCTCACACAAGTACAGAAAGAAAAAAGCAGCCACTTTTTCCTCTCATCCCAGTAACTGTTGTATATGTGTACTTCTGTAGCTTTACTTACACAATTATAAAGTTCTTTATGTTTGTTCGAACCTAGAGAAAAATGTGGAAGCCTACCTATCCAGCAGGAAATGGGGGATCCAGGACATGGTTCACTTAACTGGCTTTTTCTGTTTCTGTGTTGCCATCAGCATCTGTACAAATGTGGATGTGGGCTGTGTTTGTGAGGAGAAATCCCTGAGTGTTTCTCTAACCCCTCCTTCCACTTCCCAGTGCACAGCCCCTTCAGGCTCCAGTGCTCCAACCCTTACCTGTTCAGAGCTGTTCATGGCCAGCTATGCACTGTTCTGCTCCCGACCTGAAAATGGGTGCATGCACAGGAGACAGAACAAGAGAGAAAAGTTTATTTTTTGAAATCAATACTTGAAAACCTTATTGGTTTGGGTTGTGGGATACAGCAAGATCCTTCCTCATTCTTGTTTGTCCTTTTTCTTGTAGATCTGGCGCGCTTTTGATCAGAGTTCCTCTGATCTGAAGATTTTGACGTTTGAGGCATTAAGATAATAGCCTGTGTTGTTCATGGTAACTATAACTTTGGATATTAAATCTTGAAATGATTTGATATTTTCTTTTACATATTTTTATACACAGACACACACATATATAAATTCTCTTTGTGCATTAATACTTCTATTTCTCTGGGGAAATTGTGTATTTTCCTCAGGATTATACTTTGTTGAAAAAAACTAAATATTTTTTAAAAGAAAACATGCTGAACACAATATTTTAACTCATTTTTTAAAAAAGGTGACAGGGATCTTTCATGCCAGTTCTAACTTTCTTTTGTTTATTAAATACTTGCAGCATTTATCAAGTATATCCAATGTTAAGGACACTTTGATCTGGATGCCAGTAGCTTTGGTATCTGGGGGAACTAAGCCACTCATCACTGTCTTCCCAAATGTCATCTGATTCACTTAGTGTCAGATTAAACCTTGACCTTCATTCAGAAGTGGCCTGAAACCACTATGGAAAAATTAAAAAACAACACTGAATGGATTATTGGGGCAATGATATCTCTTCGCTAGTTGCAGTAACGATCTGTCTTGTCTATCAAGGAAGTATAACGCTGAGCTCAGTATTTTACTGAGTCCTCCATTCATGGAGTTAAGAAAAGATGCAACGTACAGGTTAGAGGGTCCTTGCCTTGAACCTATTTTTAAACCTTGAGTCTGGGTTATTTGTCATTATTCTCTCTGGTTGGGAAGAAGCGTGGGTTTGCGGGGCTAGATTGTCTGCATTTGACTGTCAGCTTTCCACTAAATAGCTACAGAATATTGGGCAGGTTTCTACCCTTGCCTACAAAATAGGGATGGTGATACATACCTCATAAGGTTATTTGAACATCAAGTTTATAAGACATGTAAGGCATGTATTATCTGCTCAGTGAAAGTTGTTATTATAATTAGGCAAATACTTAGTAAACTGAAAAGAAATAGAAGTAACAGTGTGGAATTCCCTAAGTTGAGCTCAGTCCTTTCTACTTGTATTTATAGGTTCACTCTTACATTGACTTCCTGAAATTGTTAGGTTCCAAAAATTGATCAGAAAAACAAAAATCTGGCTTTGTTCTCTATATGGGAAAGTATTAATCATAATTACTAAACTTTCTTTCTTTAAAAAATTTTTTGTAGGAGTTTTTCATCAGTATGTCTGAAACCATTAAATATAATGACGATGATCATAAAACTCTGTTTCTGAAAACACTAAATGAACAACGCCTAGAAGGAGAATTTTGTGATATTGCTATTGTGGTTGAAGATGTGAAATTCAGAGCACACAGATGTGTTCTTGCTGCCTGCAGCACCTACTTTAAAAAGCTTTTCAAGAAGCTTGAAGTTGATAGTTCTTCAGTAATAGAAATAGATTTTCTTCGTTCTGATATATTTGAAGAGGTCCTGAACTACATGTACACGGCAAAAATTTCCGTGAAAAAAGAAGATGTTAACTTAATGATGTCATCGGGTCAGATTCTTGGGATCCGATTTTTGGATAAACTCTGTTCTCAGAAGCGGGATGTATCTAGTCCAGATGAAAATAATGGGCAGTCAAAAAGTAAGTATTGCCTCAAAATAAATCGTCCCATCGGAGAGGCTGCTGACACTCAGGATGACGATGTGGAAGAAATTGGGGATCAAGATGACAGTCCTTCTGATGACACCGTAGAAGGCACACCCCCGAGTCAGGAGGACGGCAAGTCGCCCACAACAACACTCAGGGTTCAGGAAGCGATTTTGAAAGAGCTGGGGAGTGAGGAAGTTCGGAAAGTCAATTGCTACGGCCAGGAAGTAGAATCCATGGAGACCCCAGAATCAAAAGATTTGGGGTCACAGACCCCTCAAGCCTTAACATTTAATGATGGGATGAGCGAAGTGAAAGATGAACAGACACCAGGCTGGACAACAGCCACCAGTGACATGAAGTTTGAGTATTTGCTTTACGGTCACCACCGGGAGCAGATTGCCTGCCAGGCATGTGGTAAGACATTTTCTGATGAAGGCAGATTGAGGAAGCACGAAAAACTCCACACTGCAGACAGGCCGTTCGTCTGTGAGATGTGTACAAAAGGTTTCACCACACAAGCCCACCTGAAAGAACACCTCAAAATCCACACGGGATATAAGCCCTACAGTTGTGAGGTGTGTGGAAAATCATTTATTCGTGCCCCAGACTTAAAGAAGCACGAGCGAGTTCACAGTAACGAGAGACCCTTTGCATGCCACATGTGCGACAAAGCCTTCAAACACAAGTCCCATCTCAAGGACCACGAAAGAAGGCACAGAGGGGAAAAGCCTTTTGTGTGCGGCTCCTGCACCAAGGCCTTTGCCAAGGCGTCGGATCTGAAAAGGCACGAGAACAATATGCACAGCGAGAGGAAGCAAGTCACGCCCAGCGCCATCCAGAGCGAGACGGAGCAGCTGCAGGCCGCGGCCATGGCTGCAGAAGCCGAGCAGCAGCTGGAGACGATAGCCTGTAGCTAGAGGCCAGGGCCAGCGCTCAGAGACTGAGATCGCTGTGGATCAGAATGAGTGAATGAACGGCAGTCACTATATTTTTGTGGAGATGTATGGAACTCACTGGACTGAAGACAGTGCTTGCTTAGGTATTTTTAAAACTTTTCCAGGAAATAATATTCCTACGTTCTGACCAAACAGTCTCGCTGTCCTATCTGGTGTCTAGTATTCATGTTGCCAGTAAGCTCCCCTCCCCCACTTTTTTATGATTTTAATTTGAGAACTGTGTTAGAAGTGAGAGACATCTGTTCCATTTTACTTCCTCTTACACTCACTGGTGAGTGCACTGCACAGAGTGATAATTAAGTAAATTAATTTCCTAATCATCACAATTCTATGTGACTTATGGTCAAAACAGCAGTTTTAATAACTTAAAATACTTCAGACGCTGAAAAGATCAGTGGGTGGTTGACCAGGAACACGGTGCAAAGATGAAAAGTTCTGGAAATGCAGAATGGTAGTAGATTGATATTTGGTTTGTTAATTTTATATTGCTGTTTTTTCACTGTGTGTGTGTGTGTATGTGTGTGTGTGTGTGGACAAATAATGGTTGCTTTGCTGAAGGGTTTCTTTATCAGTTTTGATTGCCTTGTACCTACCCCGGAAGCTGTAGTCACACACCTTGAAGCCTGAGCAAACCCACCAGAATGCTGGTGGTCTCGAGGCTGAGTTCTTAGGTTGTTCTTAGGCATGGCTGCTCTGCACCAGCTGGGATTTGTGCAGCGAAACAGTGGTGAGAGGAGTAGAGAAGACAAGGTTTTACATCTGCACCTATTCCAAGATTGGTAAATTGAAGTAATTCTTAATTGCTTTTGGAATTGGATTTTTGTTTAGGATCAAAATTAGGACAAGAACAGGTAATGTTTCTTCAGATCCATTTGTGTAACGTGTAACTTACAGAATGTCGTCAAGCTTTGGGGCTCTCTGCAGCACGTGATTTACCCAAAAAGGAGATGCAATCTGCTTACTTAAATTAATAAATTTGAAATCATTTAAGCGTGTAAATAGTGTTGGTCTTACATATTCCAAGTAAAAGCAGATAGCTGCACTTTTTTTTTGCACGTTGGATTAAAGTAACTTCCATCAGCCACAAATGTCAGACTGTTTATAACAAATGTTAAAGATTGTCAGGCCAAATGTTTGTTTTGAAGGATATTTCATCACTGGTTACCATTTTAAATAGAAATTGATTGCCTTTCCAAAGCCGTAAAGCAGAACTCTGTTCCAGGTTTGGTGTACTAAATGTTCTTTTAACCATTTCTTTCAGAATATATTGAAATGCCAATAATAGTTTGAATTATGTTCTGTAATAAAGTATTAGTCAATTACTTTAGACTATGTAGTATCGAAGAAAATGTCAACTTTTTAAAATTCATTTTTGGTTGCTAGGATTTTTAAAAAATGTATTAAAAGTAATTTCATTTCATAGCTTATTGCATTAACACCTGTAATTATTATTGTGGGAGGAATTTTATTTTTAAAATTGGTGTAAATGTTATGCCCAAGATTGTAGGATGAAGATGCTGCCTTTTTAAAAAAATTTATTTATTGGTAAAATGTTTAGCTTAAAATTAATTTAATTTCTTGAAAATTGTTCCTTCTGTACTGAGAGTAGTCCTGTCACTGTGTTTTTATGTTGTTAGCAGGAGGGGAACTGATTGCTGTTCCTAGGCTGTTTTAACCAAAGCAGAGGAAAAATACTTTAACATCAGTAGCTACTTCAGCAAACCTTATTTTGAGGTTTCATTTTTGTATCGAAAAGAAAATATATTTCTGTCATTCCTGTTTTCATAGCAAGCTTCCACATACCCAGGTTTCTACCAAAATCTTACTTGCTGTACTACCTTCATCATGGCTTTACAGATTTGCAAATTTAAACGTGTGGTATTAACCCCCACTGAAAATACATAATCGGGGTGGTATCTCCCCCCACCCCACCCCAAAAGATGGCTTAATTTTGAACGCCTTATTTGTATTATGCAGATATTTACCATTTGGCCCATTCTGCATGAGAAATATATTTGTGTTATTTCTACCAGTGGTGGCATTGGGTTTGTACTGTGCATTGGGGTATATGTTTTCTTTGAATGTTTTCAGTAGCAGCAGCTCTCCTGTTTGCTGATGCTGCCTCTCCACGCTCAGTAGGCCTCGGGATAGTGAAGCCATCATGTTAGATTGTTCACAGATACCTCAGAACCACGGAGGTTGATTCTGAATTGTGGTTACGTGGTTACTCTGAGTCTGCAACGTAAGAGGAAGGGAAAGTCTAAACTTCAACCAATATTACTGCCTTGTCATTATTTACAAATCACTGACTTTTTTCCATTTGTACAAAGAGAATGTCCGTACACTTGAACTTTTTAATGCATTTATTGGCACTGATCAAGTAAGGGAATTTTAGGAAGTCTAAATTTAAGGTACTTTGCCTGCAGTTAACTTGGTCATTAATTTAGAATTGTTAGAAAATTCAGAAGTGACCGTCAAGTGGGCTTGATACAAACAAATTACTGTCTTGTTAGGAAAAAAAGAGTGAGATGAGGGTAAATGAAGCAAATGTATGTAGTGGTTATTTTGTTCAGGTGTGTGTAAGTTGTCATGTGAAGCGGGAATGCATTTTCCTGTAGTACGATGTTGGTGGTGGTTCTCAGCCTCCTGTGAGCGTGGTAGGACTAGTATAAGTATAATAAGGGGCGTTCTGTAGAATTCTAAGTCCTGGGAGGAGTCAGAGCTATGGCTTCTAGAAAAGAGAATGGGGAACTCTGACTTTCCTCTCTGAAATCTGTCTCCGTTTTTGCATGCCCTTTTTTAACTGGGAACTTCCTCCTCTGGAGCTCCTCAGTGTAAGGTTACTCCTGCATCTGTGAGAGAACTCTCTCAGGTCTGTAAAGGTGGGGTTGCCTGCTCAACACACGTGGAGTATCAGGTGCGAGGCTGGATCCTGGAGAAATAAAGACAGGACAGGTTTGACCCCTGCCTGGTGGATTGAGTGTGCCCTGTCCAGTCTTACACATTCTTCTTAAAGATGAGTAAGGCATTTCCCTGTGCTGTTACCTGTGATCCCTTAAAGGCTGCCATACTGGTCCTGTCCAAGTGCCCTCAATGTAAGTTGTCAGCAGCTGAGTGTTTTCACGATCTTGAGAGATAGTCCCAGTTACCAACATTCACTTAAATACTCCCAGTACAGTGAGGATGTGTGGTTAGGTGGAAAGGCTTTTCAAGTCAGACTTGGATGTGGGTCCTGGTTCTGCTTCTCAACGTGTAGATTCAGACACGTGAACTCCCCTGAGCCGCTTCGTCATTTCTAAAATCGAGAGAGGGGTTTCTGCCTCATGGTCTACCGTGGATTAAATGTGAAACCAGTACAGAACATTCAGCCCACCACCCACTGTGTTTTAGGTGCACTGTCAATGCTCCCTTCCTATAGAGCATTCTCAGAGGAGCAGACGGAAGCAAAACTGAAGTTCTCTTTTGCCTTTGGCATTTGTCAGTTCTACTGTTGCTGGCCCCAAGCTGTAGACTTAGACCTCTTTAAGTCTTCTTAACTGAAAGTACTATAGAAGCTGTGTTTATCTGGGCACTTCTGTAAGCAACCCCTTTGCAGCAAAACTTAACATATTTGTCTTAGTTTTCTTTGGTCCTGTAATCTCCCATCATTTGTACATTTTCAAGTAGGTCATTGAAGTGCATTCAGGTGTGAACACTGGCCTCTTTGGAGGGCTCCCTGCTCTTTGCAATTCTGGCTCTGCCATCACAGATGGTTCTGATTTTGAAGGCTGACTTTTTAGTCTCATACATAACATGAAATCATGTATTTAAAAAATATTTTCATTTTATGCTTTTCAAAAATTAGGCATATTTGGGGGTGCACCCAACTGTTCTCTGTCTAGTTTGTGTAAATTCAAGAATGATCTGTTGCATCCCCCCTAAAGGGGCTTTGACCCAGGAATTCGAATTTTCCTTTTAGTTCCAGAGTAATGGTTTACTCATTCCCTTTGCTCTTTTTTGGAGGACATCTCTATTAATCTTATGCAAAAATACTTCCTGTAGAGTAACAATTATTGAAGGCCTTGTATGTGCCGGGCATCGCACTAGGTGCTATGACATAACAGTGAGCACAGAGAGCAAGACCAATGCCGTCCCTGCTGTCCTGGAACTTATCATCTGGAACGGAATGCTTTCCTTTCCAAGTTTTACAAAATTTTACAAGAATTTACAAATGATTACAAATGTACAAAATGCTTTTTGAAAAACTGCTGTGGTATGTATTTTAATTGAGTTCATGGAACATACTTTAGAAAGTAATTAAGGGGGTTTTGATAAATTGTCATAATTTAGTAGTACTGATATGAGCATTCCTAAATGACTTTTGTGAATGTATACTGAGAAAATATGTCTATTAAATATTACCATTTTCATAGAATGATTCGCATTTTCCCTTATTACTGAATTTTGAGAAGAGGAATGGTAATAGGAAACTAAGGTATATATTTTTTAAAACAAGTGATACTGGCATCAAGAATGATACTGATGCAAGGAAAATTAGAGGTGAAGAAGGACGACCTGGGCTTCCAGCAGCTTTGGGCAAAGATCTTAACCTAGAAGATTTTAAGGGAAGAAGCACCAAGAGCAAGCAGTGTTGCCTGGCAGTGGCTCAGGGTCTGGTGTCCCTTAGCACCCACCAACCATTAAAGGTGACAATCCGGACAGGATAGAATTGGCAAGTAAGCTAATGGAAATCTGAAAATAAAAGATCCTAATGTTAGTTTTAGGTCACCTTTGGCTGCTTGTTGTTTTGGTGGCGTTCTGAGAAAGTGCTTGATGCTACTAAACCTGCTTGGAATGCAGTCATTCTCTGTTTTCTGTCAAGAGGGCAGAGGCCTCCCATGGGTGAGTGCTAGAGGGCATGGCTTTTGCTTTTTTGGGTTTTTTTTCCCCACTTTTGTTTTTCACTTTGGATCTCCGTGACCAGATAGTCAAGAGGTTCAGGATTTAAATAATAAAGTCTAGTCTATGTTAAATATTTACCAGGTACCAGGCACTATACACAATGTGTGTATTTTGTGAGGTACTCTGATGACCCCACTGTCCAAAGAAGTTAGGAATCCTGCCCAATGTTCAGAGAGCCAGGACAAGGGAACGGTTCCATCTGTCTCCAGAGCCTGTGCCCTTAGTCACTATGTTTTGGGCTCGGAAATGTGCAGTGGTGACCCGGCACATGTTTCTACTGATTTCAGTCTGCTGCTTGGCTGATGGTGCTGGAGGAGAGAGAAAGAGGCATTTATACGAACAGGAATTGGTTCCTGTATTTTGATTTTTCCCACTCAAGGAGCTGGACCTAAATCAACGTTGTTTTACCTTGCTGCAGGTCTAGAGGGTGTCCCCAAGAACAAAAAACTGGATAGAGTGTGTGGATGATTGCAGCTTAACTCAAAGCTGCCGGCTGGGTTTCCCGTGCTCCTGGGCAACCCCAGAAGACCAGAAGCTGTCTAGTTTGGGGCCAAAGTAACTCCTGTGTTAGGAGATCTCTGCACCCACACTCTTCTCGCCCTCGCTCTGGCTCTGGAAGGTGTTGAAAAGCTTCAATTCATCCATCTCTGCCGCTTTCCAGCTGTTTGGGCTCCTTGGGCTGGCTGCATTATCTTTCTTAATTTTTGCCAAAATGCAAATGTTGATTCACTCAAAATGCAATGTTGCCACTCTTGCTTATTATTCCAAAAGATAAACTCACTACTTCTGTAAGTAGTAAACAAGGCATTTAGTTTCAAAATATAATTTATTTAAGATATAATTGACTTCAAACAGGATGGCAGAGATGATTCAAAGTTTTAACATTTGGGGAACTTAAAATTTCATTAAGGCTGTTTACATTTATCTAAAGGAAGGGTATGTAGGCTGGGCGCGATGGCTCATGCCTGTAACCCTAGCACATGGGAGACCAAGGCTGGTGAATTGCTTGAGCTCATAGGTTCGAGAACAGCCTGAGCCAGAGGAAGACCTCATCTCAAAAAATTGCCACATGTTGTGGCAGGGACCTGTAGTCCCATATACTCGAGCTGAGACAAGAGAATCATTTGAGCCCAAGAGTTTGAGGTTGCTGTGAGCTCTGACACCATGGCACTCTACAGAGGTTGACAAGTGAGATCCTGTCTCAAAAAAATAAATAAAGGAAAGGTATGTGTGCGACTGTTACTTTTCCGAAATATGGTAATGTTCTGGCTATTGTTTCAGTAATTTTCCAACCAATACAGGAAATATTAACCACATTGGACGTCTACTGATCACTTGGCATTATCGTAAACAAGATTATATTTAATAGTCTTGATACCCTGTAATAAAATGTGGGGTTGGGAAAAGAGGAATGAAAAACAATATGGATCAAGTTAATTTTAAGAGCTATGTAATTAATCATTATCTCCCCAAACTTCTGTGAGTTGTGAGATCATTAAGAATTTTCTTTTTTAAAAAAGTGGTATATTAATAATTTTAACAAATTTAAACAAATAATTAAAAACAATTAACAATTAACAAAACAGTCACCAATTTTAACTTTGTTGATAAGGTAGAACTGGACTATATGCTAATTGACATAGTCTATGACTTCTGCAAAGCTTTACAGTTTACATAATTTAATTGGTATTATGAGGGAGATATTACTATTCTAATTTTACAGACAAAAAATATTAAAAAGGGACAGTGCCCGTAAGCTCAGTGGGTAGGGCACCAGCCACATACACCGAGACTGGTGAGTTTGAACCTGCCCTGGGCCAGCTAAAACAGCAATGACAACTGCAACAAAAAAATAGTGGGGCATTATGGCAGGCACCTGTTGTACCAGCTACTTGGGAGGCTGAGGCAAGAGTATCACTTAAGCCCAAGAATTTGAGGTTGTTGTGAGCTGTGACGCCATGGCACTCTGTTCAGGGTGACATAGACTCTGTCTCAAAAAAAAAAAAAAAAAAAAAAAAGTTAAAAAGGCCTAAACCTACATCCTTTCATTCTGGTAATTGTCCAAAGCAGCCTGAAATAAAATTCTGTGTTGCCCTTGGTAGAGTGCCCTGGTGTCACAGCTCACAGCAACTTCAAACACTTGGGATTAAGCAACTCTTCTGCCTCAGCCTCCTACGTAGCTGGGACTACAGGTGCCCACCACAACGCCTGGCTATTTTTTGTTGCAGTTGTCATTGTTTAGGTGGCCCTGGTTGGGTTTGAACCCGCCCCCTTCGGTGTATGTGGCTGGCACCATAACCACCGTGCCACGGACACCAAGCCAGAAATAAAATTCTTAAGTAAAGAGTACATTTATTTTGTAGAAAACTTTTATCTCTTTTTAAAACAATATAAAAGATTAAGATTTGAAAGATTACATTTAAATCTTCTATGTTTAAAAATTCTTTTTTAATCATACATGTTTATCTACTAGTTATCTTCCAGTACCCATCCTGCCCGTCTTCTATAGCAACTGAATTTTTAGCTAGGCATTGTACTTTTGACTAAAAACTCTAAACCAGTTGTTTTTCTTTTTTACTACTACAAAACTTTGAAAATATTTGTTATCAGTGACAAAATCCAGGATAGTGGTTCAGAGTATGGCTCTAGATTCAGACTACTTGGGGTAAATTCAGGTTCTACCACTGAGTGTCCTTCCTTGGTCAAGTTATTGAACTTTTTTTAGGTTTTCGTTTTCTCATCTGTAAGACAGAATAATGTGAATATTAAGTGAGATGATCTATGGAACATTCTTACAATGACAAACTGTAATTTTATGATTATTTCTGTCAATGGATGAGACATCTGGATTTCTGTCTTCATTCAGCCTTTAACTTGATATGTGAACCTCAGCAACGTATTTGAGACATTTTCTTGTTTTAATGTAATTACTAGAGGCTTTCCTGCAAATGGACATTAAAGGAGATCACAAGATTTGGATTCCTCAATACCTATGAGAGATTAGAGGTATTTAAAGGCCATCAGACCAGGTGAGGTGACTCATGCCTGTAATCCTAGCAGTCTGGGAGACAGAGGTGGGTGGATCACCTGAGCTCACAAGTTAGAGACCAGCCTGAGCCATAGCAAGTCCTCCTCTCGAAAAAATAGCCTGGCGGTCACCTGTAGTCCCAGCTACATGGGAGGCTGAGGCAAGAGAATCGCTTGAGTCCAGAAGTTTGAGGTTGCTGTGAGCTGTCAGGCCATGAACTCTAAAAAAATAAAAAAATCAAAGGCTGATCATCATCTCAAGTTTTTTCTGCAATTCAAAACTGAAGGAAATTTGGGTAATTCTGTGCAAACTGTCACAACTAGCAAAATAATTCAAACTGCACTCCATGTAATCCAAGTAAACCTAGCATTTTCTGCTTCTATTTTTAAGGACCTTCTCAGCTTTTGGAGGTAACATCCAAAAGAAGTGTAAATCTTACTCTTTAAGTATTGGAAAATGATGTACATCTTCACTGAAGTTTCCTTGAGTTAGTGTCAGTAAGGGAGAGCACACTGCATACCCTGTGAAAATATTTTTTGTATTTCTCCTATTTTTTTCAGCAGCCTCTTATTTCATCTTTTCCTTTCTTTCAGCCTAAATTTTAAAAGTCATGTTTTTACTCCCCCACACAAATATTTTCCTAAATATTTTCACTTCCTTCTTCAGCCTTTTCCTCTACCAAACTTTTGTTTATAAAGCAATTGTATCTGTTGTCAGAATCTGCTTTTTGCCCTCTCTACCCTCTTTTGAAATTAAGGCCTGACTGCAGAGCAAATAGGAGGAAGGTATTACACATCATTACATAAGTTTATTTTTATTTCTCTCACATATATCAGATATAAACCAGAGGGTCTTACTATGTAGCACTCTCACCCCACAACCCCCCCCCCAAATTATTATTGCTTTATGCTTTACATTATTACAGGCCAGATCCCATTACATCAAAATAAAATAGGTCACACATTAAAGTTCAGTTTTATTTTGCTTTTAAATAAGATAGCCTTGCAGAAATGTAGAGAAACTCCTTGGAAAAAGCATCAGTAAATAGAATAAATTTACCAACCTTTAATTGGAAGAAAATAATTATAGTTGCTAGGAATTGGAGAATAGATCTTAAAGTGGGAGAAATTAAAGCTTCTTTGTCTTCAAGTATTTTTAGCTGCTCAATTTGGTATTTTCCTTCAAAAACTTAGATTGCTTTTTTTAAATTTTTTGTATTTGACTTAAATTTTTTTTTCACTTCTTCCTATAAAGATCTTTTCCTTCCTTGTGTCTCACACATATGCACATTTGTGCCCTTCCTGTGTTCTTAATATAGTTATACTGTAATTTCATTAAATCATACTTCATTGTTTATATTACTGTGATTATGTGAATGTTATTGCAGCTGAACCACCTACCTTACTGTGACCTATTTTCCTTGCTTGCAAAATTGTTTGCCCACAGCTAAGAACTTCTGTTTGCTGAGATTTTTATGTGCACACCATCAGTCCCACCCTAGACTCTCTGCCCGTTGTTTAAGCCACCTATTATTGTGTCACAGTTACAAGGTGTTCTGTTAGTTGCATCTTTTTGAATAGTGCTATCTCAGAGAGTTCTGGGCACTGATACTCTCCTGGATCTCCTCACCGATATTGTAGAACTCCATTCTTGAGTTGATTCCTCTTTCCTCTTTCTAGATCCCAGCCTGCCTTCTTTTCTTGATATATTCCCTTTTCTCGGTGGAAGAACACATCCTCCCTATGAAGAGGGAATGAGGTAAATTTTTTGAGGTCCATTTTACCTTCATACTTAATTGGTGGTTTGGGAGCAGAACTCGAGATCAGAAAATAATCTGCCTGGCAGTCAATAATTCCATGTTTCTGCATAGTCAAGGCTTTCTGAACACTTTTAATGGTACCTGGGTTGAAAGACTGGTCTTGGAAGAGTTATCTCCCTCCCTGTTTAAATTTCAAAAGCCTAAAAACCACCAAAGCCCTAGAGCCAGTCATTTACATTCCAAAGGATTGTTAAGGACCTGGGAGCAAAGGTTTCTCTGAATCTTTCTGAAGGAGAGGGAGCAGCTTTTGGCCTGTATAAACCCCTAGGACTCTTACTTTGAGGCATGCCCGTACTGTGCGGCTCTCATTATGTCAACTGAACCATAATGGGTATGTGAGACTGGTGCAGAAATTGCTGTAATAACAATTTTGAACTCTGATCTAAAAATCTCATGTTTGTTTTCAGGATAAAAATGTAAATATGGATGTTAAAAACTTATAATCTACCTTCAAGATTTTGATAAGATCTTGAGAAATCTGAAGACATTCTGATTTCTGATTCTTTATGTGCAACCTCTAGGTATTGTCTCTCTTTAAAGCTTGAAGAGTCATCTCGTCATCTCCATGTTCTGAAATATGATGATGGTTCCTGTTGTGAAACTGGCTGGTCCTTTCAAAAGGGAGAGTCTTTTAGTTCTGGAAAGTTTTCTTGAATTATTTCCTTTATTATTTCCTCATTTTTGTTTTCTCCTTCTCTAGTTTTCCTAGACTAGTCCTCTAATTTTATTTGTCATTTTCTATCTCTTTAATCTCTTGATCTAATTTCTGAGAGGCTTCTTTAACTTTATATTTCTACCATTTATATTAAGGGTTTTTATTTAGGGCCAAGTATGGTGGCTCACACCTGTAATCCTAGCACTCTAGGAGGAGTTCAAGACCAGCCTGAGCAAGAGCAAGACCCCATTTCTACTAAATATAGAAAAACTAGCCAGGCATTTTAGTGGGTGCCTGTAGGCCCAGCTACTTGGGAGGCTGAGGCAAGAGGATTGCCTGAGCCCAAGAGTTTGAGG
Organism: Loris lydekkerianus; assembly: GCA_963574355.1. Classification (NCBI taxonomy): domain Eukaryota; kingdom Metazoa; phylum Chordata; class Mammalia; order Primates; family Lorisidae; genus Loris; species Loris lydekkerianus. The sequence goes on from CAUYPK010119871.1 coordinate 32,246, forward strand.
TTGCTGTGAGCTATGAGGCCATGACACTCTACTCTGAAGTGACAGAGTAAGACTCTGTCTCAAAAGTAAAGAGGTTAGGCTCAGCGCTGTAGCTCAGTGACTAGGGCACCAGCCACATACACTGGAGCTGGCAGGTTCAAATCCAGCCCAGGATTGCCAAACAACAGTGACAACTACAAGCAAAAAATAGCTGGGCATTGTGGTGGGTGCCTGTAGTTCTAGCTACTTGAGAGGCTGAGGCAAGAGAATTACTTAAGCCAAGAGTTTGAGGTTGCTATGAGCTGTGACACCACAGCACTCTACTGAGGGTGACATAGTGAGACTCTGTGTCAAAAAAAAAGGGGGGGGAGAAGGTTATAAAAAAAATCTTTTATTTTGAAAGAATTTTAAAAGATTTATAGAAATGTTGATTGGGGCAGCACCTGTGGCTCATTGAGTAGGGTGCCGGCCCCATATACTGAGGGTGGCAGGTTCAAACCTGGCCCCAGCCAAACTACAAAAAAATAGCTGGGCGTTGTAGCAGGCGCCTGTAGTTTCAGCTACTTGGGAGGCTGCTGCAAGAGAATTGCCTAAGCCCAGGAGCTGGAGGTTGCTGTGAGCTGTGATGTAACAGCACTCTACTGAGGGCAATAAAGTGAGGCTCTGTCTCTACAAAAAAAAAAAAAAAGAAATGTTGATCAGAAAGTTAGTACATGAAGTTTCCGTATATCCACTGAACTTCCTTTAGTAGCATCTTATGTAGTCATGGTACAATTACCAAAACTATGAAATAACATTGATTGCTACAATTCTGTAACTAAAATTTAATTTTAATTTAACCTTTTTTCTACTTTTTTTCCATTGGATTAAGTCCACAATTTCACATTGCCATTATTTGTTATATTTTCTTAATCTTCTCTCCAGTCTGTGACAGTTCCTTATTCTTCATGTATTTTGTGACCATGATACTTTTTGGACAACATTAGATTTTTTTTGAGACTGTGTCTCAATACAAATTCATCAGATAATTTCTCATATTAGAATGTGAATGTTCATTTTTAGCAAGAATACCACAGAAGTGATATGCCTTTCTCTGTTAATCATATCAGGGGGTTCCTGGTGATTCTTCCAGATCTATGACTGCTAATGTTTACCTGGATTATTTGGTAAATATTCATAATTGAGATATTATCTATCTCAGCTGTGAAGCTACTGTTTTTTCCCTTTTTTAATTAATATTTTGGAGATGATACTTTCAGAATATGTAGTCATCATGTTTTTCAAACTGTCAGCCACTAATTTTAACATCCAACTTTGGTAGGATATTGCCTACAAAAGTTAATAATATGGTGTTCAAATAACAATTTTTTTTTTTTTCTCATTCTTTCTAGATGTATTAGTTGGAATTTTTGTAAGAATATTCCATTATTTCAGAAATTATGGATATTTACTTTATTCTATGAGATATCATTCTATTATTTATTTGGTTACTCTAATTATTTTAGCTTTGGCCGTTAGATAACCATAGTTTTAAATTCCAGGAGCTTCACTTCTTTATTTATTTTTAATGCCTCCTACCTGTTTTCTTTTCATAGCATCCTATTCTTGTTTTATGATTGAAGTTTTTCTTTTATTTTTTCAAAGGTATTAGTGATCATTGTTTTTCAATGCTTTCCTCCTTGCATCAGTCAGTCATCTGTTTCCTTCTCCAAGTTTTTGCTTTCTATTTGTATTTTCTATTCGTCCTCCCTCCTTCTTCTCCCCTCCCTCTCTCCCTTTGTTTTTTTCTTTCGTTCGTTTGTTTGCTTTGGTCTCTATCTATCTGCATATTGGAGGCTCCTGTGGCTGACAATATTTGTCATCTCATTTCTTTTCTTTTTTTTTTTTTCTTTTTTCTCTTGAGACAGAGTCTCACTATGTCGCCCTCCATAGAGTATCATGGCATCGCAGCTCACAGCAACCTCCAACTCTTGGACTTAAGTGATTCTCTTGCCTCAGCCTCCCAAGTAGCTGAGACTATAGGGCACTTGCCACAACGCCCGGCTATTTTTTTGTTGTAGTTGTCATTATTATTTAGCTGGCCTGGACTGGGTTCAAACCTGCCAGCCTGGGTGTATGTGGCTGACGGCCTACTCACGGAGCCATCAGAGCCACCCTGTCACCTCATTTCTAATACAGAGTTTAAGTGCTGCTGGAGATCCCTGCACCAATGGAAAGGGCTGTCAGTTTAGGCTTCCCTCCCTGATGATGTCTGGGGTGCTTGTTGGTCAACATCTGATATCAGCTTGTTTAGATCTCTCCTTTTGAGATGGTCAGGCACTACAGAAAATATTTTCAAGTCTCCTGTTGGGGTAAAGTTCTGGCTGATATTATTCCAGGAATCTAAAGGAAAAGAAGGCTGAAGAATACTATCATTCAATATGTATGTACTTTCTTTTGTCTCCTTGTTCTTACATTCCTACCTTCAGCTGGGCCTATTGTCCCACAGCCCAGAAATCTCCTGTTTTACCCACTTTGGGGGAATTTTTCTTTTTTTAAACAGAGTCTAACTCTGTTGCCCAGGCTTGAGTGCCATGGCATCAACTTAACTCACAGCAACCTCAAACTCCTGGGTTTAAGGGATCCTCCCACCTCAGCCTTCCAAGTAGCTGGGACTACAGGTGTCTGCCACTATGCCTGGCTAATTTTTCTATTTTTAATACAGATAGAGTCTCTTGTTCAGGTTGATCTTCAACTCCTAAACTCAAGCAATCCACCCACCTTGGCCTCCCAGAGTTCTAGGATTACAGTCATGAGTCACCTTGCCCAGGCGGGACTTTTTTTTTTTTTTTTTTTTTTTTAATAAGTCTCTTTACTGTAATTTAATAGCAGTTTGGGTTAGTAAAGTGAGGAAATACTTGTGTTCATCTGTAGTATTTAGTCAGAAGTCCAAGTTACTGTTTCAAATGAAATTTCTTAAGAACTTAAATTCTTAAATTGGATTTGGTAGAAATATATTTAGGCCAATCAATGGTAGCTATGGACTCAGTTGGTAAATCTGAAGTTTTAATGTCTTCCTTTAAAACTAGAATAACATAGGAGCCTTCAAATTTTGCACTTTGTTTATAAATCTGTAATTTGTCAAGTTTGGAAAGAAATCAGTACATATATTTCTGAATTTGCTGTCAAAAGACTCAAATGAGTTATAAAAGTGTTAATGACACGTTTCATTCCCAAGTAAAAACATTTTAGCAGCATTTTCTGACTGAAATAGACAAATATATCTATATTTTTGGTAATAATTTATGTACATATGGCAACGTTCACTGGCTTCAGTTTTCTCTCTTTGCTATTTTAACCCTCATTCTGCAGACACTTACTGTGCTTTATTATGAGCCAAATCCTATAGTAGGTTCCAGAGATACAAGTGAGAACCCTTACATTGAGTACCTCACAATCTAGTGGAGAAAGAAAAGGTCACAAAAAATTACATTCTTATGTCAGGTGAATATGTGTATCTGTTGCTGGTGGGTCATCACAGGTCAAGAGGACCTAGTTCAAACTTAGGGTGAGGGAGAGTTAAGGGAAAGTGTTTGGGGAGGCATTCTGCCACATGTCATATCCTATACGATCTCCATCTGGATTTCTGAAGGTGTCTCCAGTGTAACTTATCTCCAGGGTAACTTATCAAAGCCCTACTTGATCCTCAAATTTGATCCCTACCTGGTCTTTCTGGTCTCACTAAACAGCCTCCCAGATGTTGAGGCTATCAGACCTGTTCTCTTTCTTTTGCATCTCACATCCATTCCACATACAAGCCACCAACACCTCCTGATGGCCCAGCTTCTGACAGTGATTTTCAACTGGTGTGCTGCAGCACACGGGTGTGCCAGGGAGGATCTTAGGTATGTTCTGAAAAGTTTTAAAGACCATCAATTAGATTATTTTTGAGAGAAGTTCAAAGCACAGTATTTTTTTTTATCTTTTTCTATCAACATAATCTAAGTGTGCTGTGGAAGTTTATAGGTTCAAGTGTGCCGAGAGATTAAGAAGGTTGAAAACACTGCTAAGACATAGAATATATATCCAAGATTTGACCTCCTGGTTCTAAGTTACCTTTATATTATCTCTTGCCAAAATGTTACCAGAACCTCCTGCTGGGATCTCTGTTTCTGCCCTTGCCTGACCTCCATTGCAAGTCTGTTCTAAACACAACAGCCAGAGGGAGCCTTTCAATAGGGAAAATTCAGTGTTCCATCACATTCCCAGGGTTCTGTTAGGCCAGTATTCAAATGTCACCTTATCTGTGAGGTCTTCTTTGACTGTCTTCTACAGATAGCAACCCAGCCTACCTGCAGGTGGGCATTCACTGCCCACTGTACACATCTCTACATGACATACTTTATTTTACTTTTGTAAATGTATCATTTTGCTTATTTTCTTTCTCCTCTGGAACATTAAAAAGTCCATGATAACAGGAATTCAGTTTATTTCAGTCCCAATATCCACTTCTCAACAACTCATTCAAGTGAACACTCAACCAATGGAAGGGTATATGGCAGGCCACCTGGGTGAAGGGCACACCTACCTCTTGGACTTTACCTAACAAATGCGAACAATGTAACCTAATGGTACCCTCATACTAAAATGAGATTAAAAAACAAAAACAAAAAACACTCAACCATTAAGCAAGCAAGCCTCTAAGTTGTAAGTATTTGGGGTTGGGGTGGGCAGGAGGGGAAGTGGATACAAAATCGAATTATATTTGGTCCCTGTTCTCAAGAAATAAGTCTAGAAGGGGAGGAGAAAAGACATATACAATTATTAACCTACAAACAAGCACAAGAGCCACATAAAACAGAAGACTCAAAGGCCAGATGAATGATGTTTTTATTACCATACAGAAAAGGATAAAGGCTTGAAGCTCCTGGGGGAGGCAGCTACAGGTTAAGGGATGGAGAAGGGAGGGAAGGCAGGTGGCCAAGGCCTTTTTATTATGCAAATGAAGTGTCTGGACAGTAGCGCTCAGAATAGCTGGTAGCTGAGGTAACAGTTTCTCTGTCAGAACTTTAAAGGTGTCAGACCTTTTGTCTCCCTTTCCTGCCAGTTAATCTTTCCTAGATTTGGATACTGCAGATATGGGGCCTGTTTGCACCTGCTGTTTACTTCACTAAGGTAGATTTCCTCTGCAGATGCAAATCTCCCCCACAAAAGGACAGATTTTCAGAGCTATTCCTGTGTCTGCAGCTCCACCGAATAGCCATCTCAAAACATACCAAAGAAGCATATTTGGGGGAGACATATTTTGGTTTCTCAGTGACAAATTGTTCAGTTCTCAATTGCTATCATTATTAATATTTGCTTTTATCATACCAGATTGTTTGTAATTATATCTTTTAGGCCTGTGTAAATCTGTTAACAGGAAAAGAGAGAGAGTGTGTGTGTGTGTTTAGTCCACACGAGGAAATTCTTCACCACCTAAGAGGTGCACGGGAGTGATTATATTTTCTTCTCTTTACTTTCCTATATTTTATAAAATGTCCTTAGTGAGTATATATAATTTTATAACAAAAAGTTAATAGTTCTATGTGAAATAGTCAATTGTTGTGTATTAAAATTAAACCCAAACACAAATTAAGCAAAATATACTAAACTAAATATATCATCATATATTATACATTGTATATTAATAATAACATCAAAACTAAATAATTTCACTTATTTTGGGGAGGAACGTTAGAAATAGGCCAGTTTAAAATCTTGTTCAATAAAAGGGAAAGCCCAAATCTAGGGGGATCGTATTCCTCACGATGTCGCAGACAGACCCAGAACCAATCCTTTCGCATTCTTATTCCAGTGATCTTTACCATATATTGCCAAAATTATGTTTCTCTGAGATAGAATTTCATATAAATAGGTCCATTGGGAATCATTAAATTATACTCAAAATTAATCTAATACCAATTAAAGAAATTCCTGCAAAATCTAAATTGGTACGTATCTTTGAAATATTACAATATTGAAAGGAGTCTGTTATTGGTATGGTCCTACACATTTGGGGAAAGATGACAAAAATAAAATGGTTTAATTTTTGTCACTTTGAAAATTGAAGAGAAAGTATCAACTAACAAATTCCTTTGATTGCTGAATAATAGAAATAGATTTTTAGTACTTGCCTGTGTTCTTAAAAATCCTTTTGAATGCGGGACAATTTTTAGATTGAATATTCAAGTTCATGTGCAGATCAAAATTAAAAAGGAGTAGGTCCAGGTGAGGTGGCTCATGCCTATAATCCCACCACCTTGGGAGGCCAACACAGGTGGATTGCTTGAGGTCAGGAGTTTGAGACTAGCCTGAGAAAGAGCAAGACCTTGTCTCTAAAAAATAGCCAGGTATTGTGACAGCTGCCTATAGTCCCAGCTACTTGGGAGGCAGAAGCAAGAGGATTGCTTAAGTCCGAGAGTTTGAGGTTGCTGTGAGCTATGATTCTATGACACTACCCAGAGCCACAAAAGTGAGACTCTGTCTCAAAACAACAGAACAACAACAACAAAAAGAAAACCTAAAAGGAGATGCTCAAAATTAAGTTATATGCAAAATAATTTGGAAGTGATACAAGATTCCCCCACTCAGGACTGGATAGGATTCCCCCATTCTCTAGGCCCAGGTGAGCTCAGAAATCAGACCCCTATTTCTAGGTACAAACAGGCTGCCTTTTTCAGGCTACACCCTCTGGGCTCTAGCAAGATCAGGAACATAGCAGCCTGAGACGGTTTTTGGGGGTGGTTCCAGCTTGAGTAGGGAGCACACACCCCAATCCCTTCCCTGAGACAAAAACTACAAAGATCTAATAACCTTGCCCCGGGGAAGGGACTGCATCCAACTTTGAAAGGATGTTTTTCCACCTACCAAATCCTAGACGAAATGTAATTCTCCAGACAATTTATACCCCTAGACAGAGGATCCAAAAGATGAACTTCCGACTTGGGTCTTCCCCTCTGCCAGAAGGGATGTTAAAATTTAATTGCCATTTTAACAATACAGGGTAGACATAAAGTTTGTGTGCAACTTAAAATAGTTTTACACAGTAGATTGCACACAAACTTTACGGACATCCTGTATTTAAGGGGTAATGAGGCCATGAGAGATCTGTCCTCATGAATGGATTAATGCTGATTGTAAGAGGGGTTGAGGCTTCAAGTTCACTTTCTCACTCCCTTTCTCTTATCACCCTTCTCAGCAAGAAGGCCGTTGGCAGGTGTCAGCCCCTTGATCTTGTTTTCTCCAGCCTCCACAACTGTGATTTGTTCATTATACATCACCCAGTCTCAGGCATTTTGTTGTAGCAGCACCAAATGGATCAAGGTAGTCACATTCTGAGTTCCTGAGTGGACGTGAATTTTGAGTACGGACCTCTTTGTGCCATCCCTTCATTTCCCCTTATTTCCTTTTCTCTTAGAACTGTAATAAGTTACAAGATAGTCAATGAGCTGGCTGTGTTCTTACTTGCTATTGGTGACCTTTTACAAATCATTCCTTGTTATGTTTTTCTCAGCACTCATGAATTATAAGGTCATCAGTAACTCGTGAAGATACTTATTTTAAACATGCTGATTAGTCAAGCTTCATATATTTTCTCAAGCTTTTTTGCATGTCTTCTTTAATTTTTGTGAATATTGAGGGCTTGCTTGAACTTCAAACGTCAATGCATTTTTCATAACTTTTAATGAATGTTTTTGGTTTCGTTTTTAATAAGCCTTTCAATGATGATAGTAACTCTATCAAGCTATTCTTATCTCAAGTTTAAAAAAAACTGGAGATTCTGTGGGGCTTTATTTTTTGATGCAGATATTTACGGTCACATGGCAAAGATGTGGCTTTGAACAACAAAGCCTACTGAGACAAATATGAGACATACACAACGTGATATCATTAAAATGCAATGCCATTTACATATCAATGTGAAGAATGCTCTTGTTACTGTAGGCCAAATTAGATTCTAAGTCTCTTTGGGTAAATCAAATGAACTATTGGGGGGGGGGGGGGCTGTTAGAAAACATGACCGTGTGAACAATGCACTAGACAGGACAAGACTGGATGTGGTTAGGAAGACATGGACTAGTGCCACACTGCAAGGTGGTGACAGCCACAGCATAGGGCCAGCTGTGCCTGCTCCCCAATCCCATCCACAAGGAAAAGGTTATCCAAAGATGACTGAGCTCTGACCCATCACTTTATCCTCTCCGCTCCCTTGGAAAGGAATAAGAAAGGGGGTTTAAGAAATGGAAATGTGACCTCTGATATTCCTGATGGGGGTGAGAGGAAGAAATGCTTTCCCCATCCTATTTACCTGTAAGGCAATTTCCATCTACAAAATATACCTCACATCTATCCCCTATCTCTATCTTCACCTCAGGCCAAAATCCTTTTCTTTATCATTGGAATTGTTGTAATTCAGGCCTCAGCTGTGTAAAATTCAGAGGAAAGGATGTATATAGGCCCCTGTAGTTTCCAAGTTAATTAGAAGCTGTGCATTATAGGGTGTTTGCCTAAGAATTAATAAATAGTCCTTCCTTATTTTCATTTGGCAACCCCAACAGTCAGAATCCTGGAAAGAAGAGGGTTGAGTCACACCTTGAACCCCAGTCCTACAGATGTTTGAATTTTCTCATAGTGCATGACTCTGAAAAGTGCTCCTTCTCCTGCCACACGCACTGAGTCAGAGCCAGATGTCATGTCCTGTAACAAACACCTCATTCTCAGCTCATTCCATCATAACTTTTCCCCAAACATAATGTATGAACTTGATGGTATGTATACGTATATACATACACATAGTTATCTATTGCTACATAAGAAATTGTTCTGAAGATGTGTGGCTTAAGATAAAAATAAGCATGGATGATTTCACAGTTTCTATGGGTGTATGGTCAGGGATTTAAGAGCAACAGAGCTGGCCTCTTCAGGCTTAGGGGCTGCATCATCTGAGGGCTTGAGTGTGGTGTGAGGATGATTGTGCACTTGGAGATGACAAGTTCATGCTGGCTGTGCCCTCAGTTCCTCATCACATGGGCCTCTTCCTATGCATACCTGAGTGTCCTCTCTGACCCCTGACTTGCTTAGAGCTGATAATTCAAGAGAGAGCAAAGCAGAGCCACAGTATCTTTTATAACTTAGGCTTAAAATGCATCTCTGTGGCTGCAGACACAATCTATTCGTTAGAAGTGAATTACTAAATCTGGCCCAAACTAAGGGAGAGTCAGACTTTGTCTTTTCATGAGAGTGAAAATCTCCACAATGTGTCTCCTTTTGAATTCTGGCCTCTCCTCCACAATTCAACTCTCCTGCTAATCCTAAATCTCTTCCTTTCCCTCTCCCATTCCCCAAGACAAAGTTTATCTAAAAGATTTTCTTGTCTTTTCCTTGTATCAGGATTTGTTCTGGCTAGAGAAACAGGAAACTAAAAATTTGTGTTAGCTTAAATTACAGTAGAGGTTTACTTCTATCCTGTATTAAAAGTGTCTGGACCTGATTCAACTGCCTCTAACCTTTTTTTTTGGGATACAGGGCCCCAAGGTGAAGGGTAAACAAGGGTAGCAGGGGAAAAAGGTAGGGTGAAAAATATCACCGGCTCATTAACCAAGAATCTAACTATTATTCTTCACCGCCCTCCATAGCACCAATGATGGGTAAGATTCCCAAAGCGGGGACAACCTAAGACAGGATATGGAGAGGCTGCACGGTGGATTACATTCATAGTACCCAAAGACAAGTAAGATCACTCTGCATTCAGTCAACCTAAGACAGGGACCAAACCATTGATGTTTGTATCCCCATGACGGGTAAGACTGAAACTGCAAGAGCAGGCAACCTAAGACAGGGGCTATGTTTTTCC
>CAUYPK010119873.1:0-42725 GCA_963574355.1 Loris lydekkerianus
AACTCTACTTGAAAAACTGAGAGCATAGGTAGAAAAGAGTTAAACGCAAGATGGAGTGATTTTTCCTGTTCTCTGCCTTCCCAACACGGAAGAGAATGGCAAGGGTTCAGCAGCAGCAGAGAAGGGCTGGGGTTCACCCCATTGGTGATTTGGGTGCTCTGTATATGTGTTTCTTCTTTTATAAGTATCTATTTATAAAATAGTTTAAAAAAAAAAAAAAAACAAGTCATTTAGCTGAAAATCACACTGTCATAAAAGGCATGTGATTATTACTAACTGAAGACAAAGAAATAAAAATTAGCATTTAGTCTATGATTTCAACTCTCTATATAAACACGTATATATTTTAATGATTAAGTCTGGAAAAAACCCACCGGAAAATGAATCAAGTTAGCATGTTTTCCGCCTAAGTTAGTAAAGGTGGTTTTTATGAGTAAAAACAGTCTGACTTTACATAAAGCGGGCCAGGTTTTCCCCTAAATTTAGTTCCTTTACTTTTTGTTCCTAACTTCTTAGTTTTGTGTCGATGTGCAACGCACACTAGAGAAATGACGTACACAACTCTCAAGGGCACAGCTCCTTATGGTTTTACAAGGTGACTGTCTGGGTCACCAACATTCAGGGCGAGGTGTAGGCTGTCACCAGCACCCCAGACACTGCCCTGCGCCCTTCCCATCCCCCTCCAACCCCACTACCCCAAAGGCTGCCACTCACTGGACTTCTGTCACCGCAGTGAAGTTTGACTTCACATATACAGTATGTGCTCTTCTGTGCCTGCCTTGTGTCTGTGGGCTGCTATTTGGGGTAGCACTATAAAGGCAGGTCATTGTGCCACCATCACACAGGCTCAGGGTGCCAGAGAAGAGCAGGAACTTTGCACACGGACTGAGCAGGAGAGAGTTCTGGCTCTACTACTTGGGGTAGATTTTTAACCTCTCTGAGCTCATTACCCTATCTTTAGAATGAGAAAATAATAGTTACATGGCAGGATATTGAAAAGAATTCGAAATAATAGTATCGATAATAATAAATCTAAAGTTTATCGATCACTCTATGGGTGTCAGGCAGTTGAGGTCCAGTCTTCATGATCAGCCATGTTTGTAAATACCAGGCTCTACCTCTCTCTTCCAAATTCTAAATTCCAGAAAGAGAATTCAATGGTCTTAGCATGGGTCGGGTAGACACCTCTGGGAAAATCAGACTCTACAGTAGGGGTCAGGAGCATGGGCATTCCCTGGCCAGGACCCAGGGGCCAGAGGCTGAGCACTGAGCAGCCCCCTAGAGAAGAGGGGGACCCCAGGGCACCTGCTGCACCCCCAGCAGCACGGCCAGAGAAACATGCAACTACTGCAACTGGATGGATGCAGTCTAACAAAGAAGAACAGAATCCAAAGTCTTTGCATATCTGCAGCATTGTCATCTGGCTCTTTCAGAAAACTAGTCCCTGTCACCATGAGGCGTAGGGTACAAGAGAGATAATACTGAGGAAATTGGGGAAGGGGTACAGGGCAAGACTTAGAGTGAGGACCCCCCAAATTCTGTGAAGGAGCAGGCTACCTAATAATAATCAGCCACTGTCCCCTCATTTGCTTAATAATTGTCACTGCCCCTGTTCACTTCCAACCAGTAGTTGTGAAGATTTTATTTTTTGAACTTTAAAGATCAGATTTATTTGGAGAAAAGAAAAAACCCACAACCCAAAGAATGGAATTTTACATCTCAAGACATCTCCCAGGTATTAAGTCTATAGATTACAAATCATTTTCATAGAAGATACTTTTGTACAAATTTGTCATGTATTTAGGAGTGGGACACAAATCAATCCCTGTTTCTATTTTAACGAGGAGGGGGGCAAAGTAGGCGCGTGGCAACAGCAGCTTTTTGGATACAACTCTATGGAAGGAGAGCAGATATGAAGAGGGCAAACCCTAATCTTTTATCATATACAACCAGGGTTGTTTTTTTTTAAACCTTTCCAACTGTGATAGCTCTCTTTAAAAGCCTACTTCCTAGCTACTAGCCAATTCATGCCAATTATTTAAAGTTAATTCATTTGATGTATCTTTTATCCACTTGGCAAATTATTCATTATGCCCACTGCTGCAGCACGCATAAACCAACCCCTCTGCATGGCTGGACACAGTCTAACCTAGGACAGATGGGAAAAGAGCTTTGTAAACAGGATGTCGTTTCTCTGCAGGTACTAGTGTTATATTGCCCATGGTGGGGAAGGATACCATCTACCCAGCTGATCTCTACAAAGTTGCACATAAAAGCAGGCAAGTTTAGCTACTGTGTTGCAAGAGAAACCAAGACCTTGTTAAATAATTTTCTCCTTTGCACTCAAGAGAAGCTTAAGAACAAAACACACACACTCTAGGCCACGTTATAAATCTAAGCACTGGTGTGGGATTTCAGTGGAGAGAAGGAAACTTTGGGGGGGAAATAAAGATTGTGAGAAGGGCTCCCAATTAACAGTCCCTATTTATCCACCTTTATTTACCACCCATCAATTCTAGAGTAAATCTCATCTGTAAAGGGGTCAAAGCAGGAGTGGGCATGGATGGAGGTAATCAGGAAAGTCAAAAGACAACAAGGTATCAATTTGCTTAAGAAAAGCAGTGATTCTTCCTTCCACAGCTCCCAGTGGCTGACATAAAATGTCCTAAATAATAGGTATGCGACAAATAGAGAAAAGCTTCAAGATTTCAACAAAATATAATGTATCTGGAATTTCAAAAAGGATAGTGTTTAGAAAGGGCAAAAATCAGGACACAATAAAGACTGGGAATTCCCAAGACCCCTAAGTGTTTGTTGCTCCAGGAAATAGCCATTCATATGTTTATTGGAGGTCACACCGTTTTCCCCTATAAATTGGTACAAAATGCTTCATCACCTCCCCAAAGCTTCTTTTCAAACCACAATTTTCCCATTTATTTTGGTCCCAATCAGTCCTATTCTTTAGTGGCCAAATAATCACCCCAATTACCCCCCTTGGGGGTAAAAAAATAAAGGAATTCCCCCTAGGCTGGGCTGGCCCCCATAACTCAGAATTAAATAAGAGGAGGGGCTAGCAGCCTCCTGGAGACTAAAACAACTTGAAAGACTAAATCTACCTTTCCAAAGATGGAAATTTTATTCAGATAATGTTTGAGAATTCATATATGCCACAATAGGGTAAGAAGAATTAAAAGGTAGAAATCTCTCACTCTTCCTGATACCTCCCCTACTGCCCACTCTGATTCCAGACGTGTGTCACTGTCATTACACTTCTGCTCAACGGAGTCCCCCAGGCACTAATCACACAGGCAAGTGCGTGGTGTCCTAAAAAACGCACCACAACTTTTCCGTTAAAAAGCTGTAGTCTCTTTCTATCTGGCTACATGGGTGATTCTCCAGTTACTTCAATACTTTAAAGGCTGCAGCAGCATGCAGAAGAATTTCATTTCATGTAAAAAAAAAATTAAGAAAGGTGTGCAGGACATGGTGAGTTTTATTTTGTCTTGTCCAGATAGAGGTTTGGTTTGCTCTTGAACGTTCCAGGGTGGAGAGAGACTAGGCCGAAGCACAGGACGTTGAGGTCTACGCGGTGTAATCTTCTCCCTCCTTTTCATCTTCATCATCAACACACAGAGCAGCATACTTGCTTGCAGAACTGAACTTAGAGGCTGGATTTTCCTCAGGTTTCTTTGGCTCCAGTGCAGATCTGGAGTCTTGATCTTTTTTGCCATCTTTCTTGTCTGACTCCTTCCAGTGGTCTTTGTTCCCGCCATCTCCTGGGCCACGGCTGGAGTTCCCAGTTTGGCCTTTTGGGACACTCATCCTGTCTACTTTATTTTCATCTGCTTTCCTTGCTGGTCCTTCCTCAGATGGCTGAGCTGAAGCTAGTTTCCCTCTGCCACTTGTAGGAGACAGTTGCTCTGTGTCTGAGCTCTGAGACTGAGCAGGAGGGTTAGAACCTGCTTCATCCAAGCATTCTCCTTTGGTGGAGGGGCTGGCATTACCTTTAGGGGCTGATCAGGTTTGGGTGGCTTAGAAGTTGGAGAGTGACAGTCTTCCTCCTTACTAAGTGTTTCATTTTCTAGAGACTTCTCACTCTCTCTCCTTCGCACATTTCTGCCAGATGGGGCTGAGGTCCCAGTCTGCGATGACTCATTCCTGACCTCGACTGTTCCATTCCTGAGTTTCTTCTTCGCTTCTCCAGCTTGGGTGTCTCTCCCGAGGTCGTCGTTCTGGTTTTGGCTCATCCAGCTGATGTTGCAATTTTTCTAGTTCCTTCTGTAGTCGCTCTTCTACTTCTCTTTCACTAGCAGCTGTGTCAACGGGCTTTGCTCCTCCAAAGATAGAAGGCGCTCGACTGGACTGGGAGGGGCTAGCAGAGGAATCGTCTTCCTTAGGGGGACTCCGAGGCTTTAGTTTCAGGCTTTGGGGGGGACCTCTATCATCACACCTGTAATCATCTCTGGAACTCCATGATCTATCGTCCTGTCTAACATAATGGTCTTCATAGTGGTCCCCACCTCCTCTGTAGTCAGTCTCTGCGGCACCCACTACCAAATGCCCTTCTGCCACTGCCTGTCCTGGAATCATAGCCTCCATCATAGTCTCTGCTGCCTCCGTCACTATGTCCATCCCGGCCCCCATATGGATCCATGTCCCAGCATAGTCCATCCCAATAGCCATCCTGATACCCATCCTGATACCAATCTGAATCATAACAATCTTTATACTTATCTCCAAAGCTATCATCACCTCTTCTAGGTGGGTAGTCATCAAAGCTGTCTGTGACAGGATGGGCTCTCCCGTCTGTATCTGTTTTGTCAGAACCCCGATTTCTATCCCGGCAAAAGAGCGATCATCCCGGGCTTTATCCCGTGCTTGATCGGCAACGTCCACTCGAATTCTCCTCTTACCCAGGGACTCTTCATCTCAGAGCACTGAGCAGGGAATCCAGGTCCTCAAACTCAGCATAACCAAAACCTTTCACCCTCTCTGGATTGCTGGGTTCATGGGGTAAACACACTGCACTGATATTTAGTCCTCTAAAGAATTCCTTAATTGAGTCTTCTGTCACATCATAGGGAAGGTTCCCTAGATAAGCAGTGTGGGGTGGTGAATTGGGAAGACGGCTCCGGTCGATATTGGGTTCCAGAGCAGCCCATGGAGCAGTGGGAAGGATGGAACGGCCAATTGGCGGTGCCCTATACACATCATCATTGTTACTGTGCCAAGTGGTCGAAACATCTCCTTCCAGGTCATCTGTTTCATCAGCCCAGCTGACTGGTTGGGGGACATATGTGCTTCCTCCACCAGATCCCCCGTCCTCAGCCAGAAAGTCTGTTAGGGAGAGAGTCTTCCCCTTCTTTTTCTTTTTTGCTAAGGCCACCATGTTGGGAGAGGGAGAGAGAATGCAAAGGGAGTTGTGAAGATTCTTAACTTATCTCTAGATAGCCTCATCTTTTAGAACCCTAAAGGTAGTTTCTAAGACAGCAGTTCTCAACCTGTGGGTTGTGAACCCTTTGTAACAATGAAAATACATCCTGCATATCAGATATTTACATTACAATTCATAACAGTAGCAAAATTACAGTTACGAAGTTGCAACAAAAACAATTTTATGGTTGGGGGTCACCACAACATGAGGAACGGATCACGGCATTAGGAGGCATTAGGAGGGTTGAGAACCACTGTTCTAAGATACCTTCCAAGGCCCACATTCTGGTGGATTGGCTGACCCGCCCAGACCAGCAGCCTGTACCAAGAAACCAAGAAACAGACTCAGCTGAAATCATAACCCCAGGAGCTGAACCAAAACAAGAAGAAGAGTCACACCCCTATAACTTTGTCCCAAACAGTAGCCCATTAGCAAACCTAATTACCTAATCCCCTGCCTGTCCAATTATCCTGAAAAACCTTGTCTTCCCAATTCTCAGGGAGGTGGTTTGAGCAACTCCTCCTGTCTCCCCATTTAGCACTGCATGGAGTGAACCCTTCCTCTTCTGTAAACCCTGCTGTCTCTGGGGATTGACTTTCTCCTGGGCAGTGGGCAGATGAGCCTGGTTGGGTGACAACAAGTCCTTGGTCAGTATAGTTGGAATCACCGTTGCATTGTCTTAACCATGTCCCTAAGCTAATGCAATCCTAAAACAGCACCCTTATAGGTCAAGCCAACACACACAGTGACCCCTTGAAATAACCATAGTAGTTCGTGTAGGTGCTGTATCACTCCCACCTTCCAAATAGGATAAGCTCACAGGAAGGGGCAGAGGGGCCTGACCCATCTACCATGGACCTGGGATGTCTTATGTTGTGTGATTCCTGCCTGCCTGTTTTGAACCAGCTTTGATTTCAGCTGGTCTAATTGGGTAGCCACGGGGATCAGGACACAGGAGGTGCAGCCGTGGACGAAGGCTCTCGCTCTTCATCTGCCCGCACACCCCCTGCCCAGACCTTTACCTGCCTTCCCATTCTGTTGAGCTCTGCTGTGTCTACCAATGTCAAGAAGCAAACGAAGATCACAAGGCAGAACCACTACTCAGCTTACAGAAGGTGAGAGAAAAGGGCAAGAGCACACACTTCAACAGGCTCATTTCTAAAAAGGCTGCGTGATTATTTCCTCTCAGAATTAAAATTATGCAAATTTGCTCACTGCTGGAAAGGGGAAAGATGCCCTTTGGAGAATGAAGTTAGGCTGATTTTAGCTCAATTTGCATTTCTAGTACATTAGCAACTTCAGTTTGCAGGGTGGAGGGGGAAAGGGAGGCTGACCCAATTACATGTCTTAAAGGGGGTAGGACAGAGCCATGCCTGGGAATGCTTACGTTAGGGATGACGGGACATGCTTTGGGTCACACGGCACCGAGGCAAGTGGCATTCTCTCCAGCGCCCATCCCTGCCCTACCTCCCCATTCTCCTCCTGAACCCCCCTCCATGGGCAGCTGACATTGACACCCATGAGGAGTCACAAGAGGCAGCCTGATTCAGCAACAGAGTGAGGGTGGAATCCTGTCCGGGGCTGTCACAGTCTCTGGAGACTCCTAATCTTTTCTGTGAATTGGGGACCATCCATGGCTCCTATGCATGTAAAGCACCTTCCCTGAGCGGACTCGCAGGGCGGACAGTCGTTATTGTGCACATGTTCAGCCCTGCTCATCATCCCCGCTGGTCACACATCCACCCATTATACACTGGGTGTCCAGTGTATAAACCACTCAGGCACCCCCGGCCCCCATCCACTCATTTGTCACTCACTCATTCAGCGGACATCCATTCATATAGGTGCTGGCACAGAGAGGAGATGGAGCCTTAATGACAAATAGAAGGAGCCCCACCTGCTCCTGCAGGGAGCTCACATCCCAGGCCAGAGGAGGCTGAGTGTAGGCAGCTAACTCAGGTGGAAGCCGTAGGTGGGAAGGTGCTCAATGGCCAGGCCCAGGGAGCTCGGTGGAAGATGCTGTTTTGTTTTGTGGGGAGAGATAGGAAAAGCCTTCATGGAGATGGTGATGTTCAGACCTAGAAGAGTAGGATTTCAACATGCAAAGCTGGGGATAGACAGGAGATTCAGGGGAAGGTGGTGGGCAGTGGGAGTGTGACAGCAGACTTGGACAAGAGCTTAGGCCAGTGAGCTGGAGACTTATGTCCCAGTGGAAACAGCATAGCAGCAAAGCAAGGATCACCTTCAGGTGTCAGGGCAAATGTAAGAAATGAGTATAATTGTGATGGATGTGTTACTTAGTTCAATGTAAGCATTTCATATTGTATATCGAAGCAGTACCCTGAACCCCATAAATGCATCAGTGTACAAAGGTATTATTTAATAAAAAAAAATTAAAAAAAAAAAAAGAAAAGAGAAAAGCAATGTCACAGTTAGGTGGGGAGAGGGAAGAGACTTCACCAACGTTTAACTCCTTTGATTTAACTTATTGGAAGAAGACTTTGGACATGACTTTGCCCAGGAGATGGTCATGAATGCAACAATAAACCTGAGGTTCTGGAAGTCCATAGTTTCCAAAAAGTGCCTCTAACTCCCAAATTGTATAAATCAAATCCACTTGGTATGCTTGCTGTTTATAGATAGACAAATAACACCTGTGGTGAATTACTTTATGAAGCAAAAACTCAGCTCTTTATGTGTCTGATTTGTAAATTGAGTTTTCATGTGGACTAATAGCCCCTGAGGGTGGAAAGGGACTCAGCAGTCTATGTTGTCCAGAGGCCTGTGGGTGCAGAAGGGAAGGCACAGTTTTACATGGGTGCATGAAGATTGAAATGAAACAAATAAAGTAGCCCTAACATTTTGGGGAGGGAAATTACTTCTGCTTTTTTAACAGTGATCTTTGTCAAAGTGGTTTAAAAGTATACATACTATCTAAAATCAATTATTAGAGGAAACTTAGTTTTCCTTCTTAAAAGTCGATTTCTTCCTTGTTTCTAATCTTTTGCATAACCTCTGACCCCCTTACTGTAACTAGACAGCAGCTCCAAGCACAGGCTTGTTGCAGAGAATGTCAGTGGGGAGGGGGAGGGTCGTCCTCCCACCTGCTGCCTCCTGATCCCAGCTGCTGTTTCAGATCTGCCATGATAAGATGAGACCAGGGGAGCAGAGGTGGGGGGGTCCAGGGGACAGTGGTCCTTGCTTAGTGGGCCACTGTGCCCTCTGGCTCTCAGGCTGCAGGGAACATGTTCCAAGGTCTAGGAGACTCTCCCAAAGCACCCTCATTGGGTGTGAGCTGGGCAGCAGCACCCCCACTCTCTTTACCAATCTTTTCTCAGCCTTATAACTTCAAACCCTCTGAGGGTGTCAACAGGCAAAGCAGGTTCTTCCTCACTGCCATTGTAAATTCTACACGTGGGAGGCCTCACCCACAGTCACCATCCTCAAAACCAGCATAGTGATGCTTTAGTAAAAACTTCATCAGGAAGAGCCTTCTTTTAACATCCTGCCACATGAAGATTAGAAATAATAGATCTCAGGTGCTTGGCTTCTAGTAGGTGCTCAGCAAATTACTGACATAGCATTTCCTTATTAATACATGTTTTTCTTCCAGCTGGCAGATGAGAGGGGATTTTCCCAATCCCAGCAAGTGCCTGTTTAAATGCATCAGAACGCTTTTCTAAAAATGTTTTATAGTCAACACATTCAGTTTTCCCCAAGCCAAATTCTTGTTAATTATTCAACATTTTTAGCTGTGCCACAAGTGAAACCACATGCTTTAGAACTAAAAGCTCTATTCGAAAACATGCTAGGACTGGCACAGCCAGTGGTTGTTGGTGACAGGCCAGAATCAAATTTGAAAGAAGAGATTCTACTTCGGTTCGAGCTATTTAAAAAAAACAAAACAAAAACCCCCCCCCCCAAACTGTCACTTTCTCAAGAGTGAATGCATTTCTTCTATAGGCCCACATGAAAGTTAAAATATGAATTTTTAAAAATGATTCAGAAATCTCACTGAAAATCTGTTTCCATCCATTTTTTGGGAAAGAGGGATGGCGTGCTAATTCTGCTTTCACCACCTCTGAGCTCAGCAAAGAATGATTTGGATTATTTCCCAGACAACCAACTGAATCAAAAAGTATGAACCTTCCAGGAAACCCGAGACTACTAATTAGCCAGACTCCGTGGTTTCACACGCACATATACACGGGGTGTGTTTGCGCCCTGCCCCGCAGTGACTTTGTGGGTGTTGAGGTTCCCCTGCTGAGAGAGCTGAATGTTTTGTTTTTCTCCTGACAACATCAAAGAATCACAACTGTTCTCAACCTACTGTGACTTTGCTGACTCTCATGGAGAAAAGCACATTTTCCAAAGCTGGAGGTAACTTTGGTGCTTCAGAGCACTTCAGAGGGGCCGGAGGAGCAAACACTTCTCATGTGAGCATGGCCTGTTTGTCTGAGGGTTGTGTAATCCCGTGTTCCGTGCTCAGTCAACTCCAGTCTCCCATCCCTCTCACTACACCGCTGTTCCCCAGGGGGACTCCCTGGTCCTTGCCGTGTCAGCTGTCCGCCTTCTTGGCCAGTGCTGTTGTTCTCAGCGCTCTGTCTGGCTTCACCCACTCCACCACTGATACAGCTTGTTGAACTGCTGAAGCCTCACTTTCTCCCACTGCCTATTACGAACTGCAGGGGTCAGGCAGAGGCTGGGTGTTACATATAGACTATGTCATAAAAGTTTCCCAGAGAATGTTTTCATTGACAGGTGAACCCCTGCTCAGATGAAACTCAGAGAGTTCATTTATCCCAGGGCACCACGCTGAGACAAAGTCTTCAGACTCCCACCCTGATCACAGTACTATTCATTCTCTGCTTCACCACTTCTGGGAACTCTGAGGAGTCAGGCCCCATCAGTGACAGGCCCCAACCAGCCATGCCCACCACAGGTTGTTTGTGTTTCCTCTGGCCACATGTACCTGTCACTACTATTCTCAAGGGGACCTCCTAGCTTGACTAAGTGTCCCCAAATCCTTCCATCAGAACCCACTCAGAAATACACCTGCATGGAAGAGAATGTCCCTCATTGTGTTGAATAAGGGAAAATAAGGAAGGTACAGAAAAATAGATGTGGAGCTATCCCCCTCCAGTGTAAGCTGAGTAATGCACACCAGATGATTAATAGTGACCCCCCTTCATGAGCATTGTTAACAGATGTAGGCATGGAGGGGAGGGAGTTTTTAGCTCTTTGTACAGGTTTGTTATTTGATCTTGCATAAATTTTAGTGGTTAACCTAAAATTTGCAATATACACTTCTAGTTAATCTAAGTCCCACTTCAAATAACACTATACCCACTTCCCAAGTAGTATAGATACCTTATTACAAAGTGTCAATATTTCCAATTCTATCTTCCCATCTCCTATAACATTGGTGTCATTCACTTCATTTATTCATATGTTATAATCATCCAAAACATGGTTGCTATTGTTACTTTAAACAAGTAGTTACTTCTTGATCATTTAATAAAGAGAAAAATGAAATATTTCATTTTACCTTTATTTTTTTATTCTTTAATTATCTTCTTTATGTAGATTGAAGTTATGACCTGTATCACTTTCCTTTCCTCTAATTATTCATTTTAACACTTCCTGTTTCAATTTCTGTTTGTGTGTCTGAGAAAAGTTTTTTTTTTTCTTTTCTTTTTCTTTTTCATTCTTGAAGGATAATTTTTCTGGATTTGGAATTCTAGATTGGTAGATTTGAGGGTTTTTTAATGACACTTAGATATTTCACCTCATGCTTTTCTTATTTGTACAGTTTCTGATGAGAAATCTGTTGTAATTTTTGTTCTTATTCCTTTATAGGTAAGGTAGGTTTTTTTCCCTTGGGTTGTTCCAGGATTTTCTCTTTGTCTTTGATTTTCTGCAGTATTCTATTGAATACAATAGACTAGATGTAGGGGTCTTAGTATTATTCTGCCTGTTCTTCTCTGAGCTTCCTGGATGTATGGTTTGGAGTCTGTCAATTTTGGAAAGTTCTTGCCTTTGCTTTATTTCTTCCATTCCATTATCTTTCTTCTCTTTCTAATATTCCAATTATGTATATATTATATCTTTTGAAATTTTCTCACAATTCATGGATGTTCTGTTTTGGGTTCTTTTGCAATGTTTTTTCTCTCTGCATTTAAACATGAGATGCTTTTATTAACCTATCTTCAAGTTTACTGATTCTTTCCTTGACCATGTTCTGGGTACTAATAAACCCATCAAAGGAATTCTTCATTTCTCTTACCTTCTTTCTTCATTTTATCATCTGTCAGCTAACATTATCCATCTGTGCCTATTTTTTCCATTAGAGTTATTAACATATTAATCACAGCTATTTTAATTTGCTGGTGTGATAATTTGAACATCTGTGTCACTTCTGACTCTGGTTCTGATGTCTGTCTTATCAAACTGTGTTTTGTCCTGACTTTAGACATGCTTCATTGAAAGCTGAGCATGATATACTCAGTAATAGCAACCAAAGTAAATAGACCCTTAGTGTGATGGTGGTTTATGCTACTCTGGTTAGGAATTAGCCTGTGTTGCTGTAGATGCAGGTGCCAGAAGCTTCAAAGTCCTGTAGGGTTCTTACGTATGTCTTCCACATGGTCTGCAGGCTTCACTGAGATGTCTCCTAAAACAAAGCCTGTGCCTTGCAGCTCTTTCAGCTATAACCCACTGTTGTTATACTGAAGACCTGTTGATGGGTTGGTAATGTGTATGAAAGGGAAAGCATTTTATAGTCTTATTAAGTCTCATTCTTTTAGTGGGTATTGTTCCTGGGCTGTGACCTCCACAAGTGTTTTTTAGCTCTCCATACCTCTCACCACCTTGGGTGAAATAGAAAGACTACAGGGGCCTGAAGTCTGGCAAATGCCCTTTGCTCGGGTAGAATAAATGTCTGGTAAAGTCTGTTCTCTTGCTGCCTTGGCCTTTGAGATGGAGAATTCTCTGGAAACAAAATGGTCATCCCCCCCTCTCCCCCCTGCTGACAAAGCCACAAGGAAATAATTGTTAGATCTCTATTGTGGGTGCCAATAATTGTTAGATCTCTATTGTGGATGCCAGCAAAGGTTTCTGGAAGTAGAATCCATGAAAATACGCCCTCTGAGACTGGGCTCCAAGCATTTATCACTCTCAAGCTAGTCCATACTGAGCCTCCCAAAATTTGTCAAAACCATTTGAGTTCCCTTCTATTTCTGACCCCATTCAGCGTATTTTGGCTGTGACTCTGGATTCCCCTGTCTGTCCAGATTTCAGAGCAGCTGTTGCCTTTGTGTCCTCCATCTTCTGGTGAGTCCAATAAAAGTCACTGATTTTCAGTTTGCTTAGCTTTTTTCTTGTAAGGGTAAGAGTGATGACTTCCAAGCTCTTACATGAAGCTGAAACTACATTATTTACTTCTTAACAAAGAGTTTTATTATTTCAATTAAAAGAAAAACTTAAAAAAAAAGTAAGACATTCCTCATAGAAATCTGTCTTTGGCCTTTAGGCAGATGGCTAACATCTTTTTACTTTGGCAAGGACTTACACCTGCTAACTGAATAGGTATTATTCACAGAATCTGTCTTTTCCATAAGAAGGCAGGACCTGGGGGACAGGCCAGATCATAGAGGCAGAGTCTGGGGCAAGTGAGAGAATAATTCTCCTCTAATACCAGGTTTCTTCTGTCATTCAAGAACTGATTTGATTTCTCTGGAATTCTTGGACTTGTTTTCTAAAGAAGCATTTGTCATCCATCAGAAATGGATAGCTGTCACCACAGTGAATGAATTGAAAGCATCACTTAATTTTTGTTCTATCAACTACTAGCCTTATGTACACACAGGAATACAAGTGTGTGCGTGTGTGCATGTGTGAGCATGTGCACACACACAGCCCTGGACTGTTGTATTTCTTGTCTTCTGTTCCATGCCACAGTTAGTCAATATCAAACTATAATTAGCTCCTGTCACAGCTGGGCTGCAATTACAGTCACATAGGGTGAGTGTAAGATGACAGGGCTTCAGCCTAGTAGGAGAGAGAGGGTTTTCTTCACCACAGTCCTCAGCTCCCTCTTGGATTTCACCACTGACCATCTCAGATCTAACGATAACCACAGGGACTTGCATTTGTTTACAAAGGGCTCTTAGTCCTGGTCCTTGAAGTTGGAAACTCTTCAGGAGCCCTGCTCCCCAAATCTGAAGTCATGACCACCTCACATTGCTTCACTTCACATTTGCTGAACTGAAATATATTGGATTTCCTTTCATGCAGCTGAGTTGTTCTGGTGATGGTGGGCATCTCAGGATAACTAGTATCAAATGCCTTTAAAATATGCTTTTTTCTTTAGGCTGCTTTATCTGGAGCCCTGAAGTTTCATCAGCACGTTTTGCATCAGATACTCTAAGGGCCAATCTGCTGCTCTGGAGTACCCAGAACATGAGACTTCACTTGATAAGACACTCACTGAGGGACTGCTGTGGACTGGGGCCCTACAAACATAGGAATTCTCATAAGGAAAAATCAAGGGACATTTATAATGGTATGCATTAAGTTTTATAATTTATACCTGACTAGGTATCTATGGAAACAGAATGTATACCACTTAAAACTTTGCACATTTGATGACTGGAATCATTTTACACAGAGCAGCTTATACAGAGCAGCTTCTGGCTCTGTCTCAAACCTTGTTTCCCCTTCACCACTCACTTATCCCTAGCACCAAGCACAGGAAGGCAAGTTCTCTGTGTTGCTCAGCTGGGCTGGCACAGTGGACAGTAGGCGCCTGTCTAGAAAACAGCATGACCTGCTGGTCACATGGGACTCCCAGGTGCAAAGGGAGCTCACATTTTCTGGTTCCTGCACCCACAAGGTCAGCCACTCTCCAGCTGGTCCACCTGTGACCAGTGGGTCCTGACATTGCCCGGCCCTGGGATTGGGTGTATTCATTCCTGGAAGAGATCTGTTCAGTCCTGCCACTTGGGCTTAGTGCTCTCTGGTCAGCTGACACTCCCAAAGTTGGCCCTGGATCCTGTCTGCTTCCTTGAACTTCACTTTAATGATGAGAATCCAGATGCAGGGGAAATGGTTTCTTTATCCCATGACTTCCCCTAACACCAGGTTTTCACCAATTTATATATAGATAAGGACATGTAAAGTTCAGAAGGATCTGCTCACCGTGGCACACCCAGTGAACATTGAGGGAGACTGGGTCTAGGCATTGGTCACTGTGGCTCCCTAACCCTCTCAGCACTTGTCTACCCTTAGTGATTTTTCACATTTTGAGCCCTGCAGTTCCAAAATTATCTCACATCCCCAGATTCCTTTGTAGCTCTTTGCACACATGATGTAGCTCCTGCAATTAGACGTACTCAGAGCTTGGGTTCAGAAACGAATGCTCTAAGGAGGTGTCCTTGTGCTCCTCAGCAAGTGCTGATAGAGGCTTCCAGTCTTTGGGGTGCTACAATTGTAGAGGCTCTGGGGTCTGGTCCCAGGGTGGTGGCACCCAGCGATGGTGGTGACAGTGCTGCTGTAGCAGGTCCTGCGGCTCTGATCCCGGCTGTATAGCTTCAGAGCTCTCTGACCCTCCTCAAATTCTGGGACCTACCTAATAGCTTTAAATAAATCTTTATTACTTAAAATAGCAAGGGTTGATTTTGCTGTTTGCAACAAAAGGCTGCCCAATGTTAACCAGAGCCCAGAATTTCAGATTCCCCAACTCAGAGCTCTTTTTTCCCACCAAAGTCAGGTATGAACCTTAAACTCATGGCTGTGAGCCCTCTGCCTTTCCTCCAGATGAGTCAAATAAAGAACTGAGAAGACCTGGAAAAAGCACTTTGGACCAGGGGCCCAGTCCCAGTGGACAGCCTTGGGTGGGGTGACACAGAGGAAAATTGGGGTCACTAGACCTCACTAGGTTTGGGAAACAGGGGGAGAGGCAGAGTGCAAAAAAGAATCAGGAAGAAAAAGAGAAGAGAATTCAGACTTACTGGACAGAGGCTTTGTGCTAGGAATGGTATGAGGTACTTTATAAACAACAGCAAGTAAGGCACAGGGGTCTAGGAAGGGTATTTGCAGCCTTTCCTGCCCCCTCCCCTTTCTGAGGAGGATTTCATGCTTTGCTCCTGGGCTCCTAAGCTCTTTTTGAGGAAATAGGGTCAATGAATAAGCAGAAGAGATGTCTCTGAGTTACACACAGAAGAGAGAAGACCAACAGGAGGAGGAAAGAGGCAGTCTGAGGGGAGGGAACAGAGTGAGAAATTGCAGGGAGAGATTCCAGGATGCCTGGGACTTTGTGAGATGTTAAGAGAGCTTAGGAAGGTTTGCTCACACTGCCTAGTGTAAAATCACCACCACCATTGCCTCCTCATCAAGAGTTTTAATATATGTGACTTTGTTACTTTTCTGGAAGCATCACCGTGCTGAGGTCAGCCTCAAAGAAGGAGCAAACGCATCACCAAACTTGACCTTTACATGCCCGTGAGATGGACACTGTTATGGTCCCTATTTCTCAGCTTCAGAATCAGAGGCTCTGGGTTGATGGGCACTTGGGTTGTTTCCACATCTCTGTGATTGTGAGTTGAGCTGCTATAAACATTCAAATACAGATGTCCTTATGGTAAAATGATTTTTTTTCTTCTGGGTAGATACCTCATAATGGGATTGCAGTATCAAATGGGAGGTCTTCTTTTAGCTCTTTGAGGATTCTCCATATTCCTTTTTATAGAGGCTGCATTAGTTTGCAGACCCACTAACAGTGTGTAAGTGTTCCCTTCTCTCCACACCCTTAACCAGCATCTGCAGCTTTGGGACTTTGTGGGGTGGGCTATTCTCACTGGGGTTAGGTGATACCTCAAGGTGGTTTGGATTTGCATTTCTCTGATGCTTAAATGCATGAATGGATTAATAGTCTGTGGTGTATGTATAGCATGGACTATTATTGCACTTTTTAAAAAGACAGAGACTTTACATCTTTTGTATTTAGCTAGATGGAGTTAAAGAACATACTCCTTAGTAAAATAGCCCAAGAATGGCAAAGCAAGCATCCCATGTACTCAATATTAACTTGAAACTAGTAGACAAACAACTTCAGGCCCACACAATAGGAAAAAAAGACAAGTAAATTCAAAAAGGGGGGTAGGAAGGTGGGAGAAGGAGCCCAGTAAGTCCCCACCTAACAGATGAACAATAGGTGTGTATGGCACAACTCACGAGTGAAAGATTCAAGTACAACTCGGACTTTTCCTAAAAATGCTAACAACATAAACTGACGAATTTCCAACCCCCTCACCTAGAGGAAGGTACAAGAGCCATATGTTGACCTATTTCAAACTCTGCCCATTGGTTCACTCTGAGTGATCTCATGGATTTGGGAATTCCTGAGCCCATGGAGGATTATAACAGTCAGATATTTTTTTTAGTAGTTTAAAAAAACAGAAAGCTAGGCGGTGCCCATAGCTCAGTAGGTAGGGTGCCAGCCACATACACCGAGGCTGGCGGGTTTGAATCTGACCCGGGCCAGCTAAAGCAACAATGACAACTGCAACAGAAAAATAGCCAGGCACCTATGGTCCCAGCTACTTAGGAGGCTAAGGCAAGAGAATCGCTTAAGCCCAAGAATTGGAGGTTGCTATGAGCTGTGACAACATGGCATTCTACCCAAGGTGACAGCTTGAGACTCTCTCAAAAAAAAAAAAAAAAGAAAAGAAAGCTAGAAAGTCCTGTGCATCAACTATTTCAAAGGAGAAAGGATGGAGAATCTCCCCATCTATAATCGAGAGCTAACCCGGGTGTATCATCCAGAAAATCTAAATTAATTAGACTGAAAGGATAAAATAGCTGTGCTGTAACTCATTGACCCACCTGTAGTGCAACTCACTTCTGAAGGCGATTAAGTCAACACACAAATTTTAAAAGTTTAAACACAATAGCACACAGTGCATGTTCCTACAGACCAGAAAACCATATCCAGGTCTCCCGCATACCTTGCTGCAGCGTCCCCACTGACACCTGCTGCTTCACCTTGCACTTCTATGTCATGGAGGCGGCGTCTTTCCTTAAACCTCACGAACCAACCTCTGCTTCCAGCTTTCCTTCTGCAACCCCCTTGCCTTTCTCAGACTCCACAGAATTGAAGAGAGGCAGGACCTTGCTCTGCATTAGACTTTGGCTTAAGAGAATGTTGTGGCTGGTCTGATCTTCTATCCAGACCACTGAAACTATCTCCATGTCAGCAATTTGCACGTCTGTTTCATTTGTGTGTTTAAAGTAGTAGAGTGACACTTTAAACTATCTTTAAGAACTTTTTCTTTGCAGTCACAACGTGGCTAAGTCTTTGGAGCAAGAGGCCTACCTTTGGGCCTGTCTCAGCTTTTGACAAGCCTTCCTCACAAGGCTTAATCATGTCCAGCTCTTGATCTAAAGTGAGAGACCTGTGACTCTTTCTTCCACTGGTAGGGTTCTTAGTTGGCCTCATTTCAATATTGTTGTATCTCAGGAAACAGGGAAGCAAGATAAAAGGGAGAGTGATCAGGGAACGGCCGGCCAATGGTAGAACAATCAGAACACACACAATGTTCATCAATGCAGTTTACTGTCTCCTAAGGGCCTGGTTCATGAGCCCCTAAACAATGATAATAGTAACATCAGAGATCACTGATCGCACATCACCATAAGGAGTGTAATAATAATGACAAGGCTTGCAGTATTCCAAGAATTATCAAAATGTGAGACAGAGACAAAGTGAGGCTAAACTGGTAGAAAAATGGAGCCAGTAGGCTTGCTCAATGCGGGGCTCCCACGCACCTTCAATTTGTAAAAACCACAGTATCCAGGAAGTGCACAAAGCAAAGTACAATAAGTGGAATATACCTGTACAGATCAATCTTAGAAGATCACACGTGGGCGGCGCCCGTAGCTCAGTGGCTACAGCGCCAACCACATGCACCAAGGGTGGCGGGTTCGAACCCAGCCTGGGCCAGCTAAAACAACAATGACAACTGCAACAACAACAAAATAGCTGGGCGTTGTGGCATGTGCCTGTCGTCCCAGCTACTTGAGAGGCTGAGACAAGAGAATCACTTGAGCCCAAGAGTTTGAGGTTACTGTGTGCTGTGATGTCGCAGCACTCTACCCAGGGCGACAGCTTGAGACTCTGTCTCAAAAAAAAAAAAAAAAAAACAACCACACTCCCTATAATTACTTTTAACATTCTACTTTATATTGAGTTTATTTGCCTTTTCCATGCACACATATGTATACTTCTTTTACAAAAATGGCTCCAAATTCTGCCCCATGTTTTGCATCTGTGAACGTGCCTTTGTATCTGATATTATATTATGATTTTTTTCCATGTTTGCGATGGTAGCAAAGCATTCTATTTTTGTAGATGTGTGATCAGTCCTTTGTATCTATGGGTTTCATACTCCAGAATTTAACCAACCATGAATTAAAAATATTTGAGAAAAAAATATAATAAAAAAACAAAACATCAGTAAAAAATAATACAAATAAAAATATATAGTGTAACAAATATTTACTTAGCATTTATATTGTATTAGGTATTATAATTAATCTAGAGATGATGTAAAGTATTTGGGAGAATGTGTATAGCTTATTTGCAAACACTAAGCCATTTTATACAAAGGACTTGAATACTTTTGGCTTTTGATAGTGATGACAGGGGTCCAGAAAACAATCCCCCACAGGTACCAAAGGATAGCCATACCATAATTTAAATGATCTTATATTGGTGGGCTTATATTGCTTATAGTTTTTAACCCATAAAGTCACTATTATAAATACTATTAGAAACTCCTGTATCTATATTAATTTACTCATGCAGCTGAATACTTCCATAGGATAAATTCAGAATTACTACGTCCAAAGATATCCTATAAATACCTTTTAAGTATTTGGATCTAAATGGCAAAATTGCTTTCCAGGAAGGCTATCCTAGCACTGACCATTCTCCTACAGGCACCGTATGAGACTCTGTTTCTCCATGCATTCCCCAATGATAGGTATGATTTCTTTTAATTTTTGCCAATTTCATAAGCAAAAAGAATATTCACGTGGCTTTTTTTGTAAGCCTTTGATTACCAAACAAAGTCGGACCTGTCAGCTTCTTGTTGAGTGCTTGGCAATTCAGAGCACAGGAAAGTTCTGTCCTGTTTTCTCAGGCACAGGACTTGGAGATCCATGACACCTGGTATGATGCACAGCAGCCCCCATCCAGTCTCTGTAGGGGACCCTGCCTGTCTGGAGTAAATTATCCTCCCAGCCTGCTGCAGAGCGTAGCTCATCACCCCCAGGGGAGCAGGCAGCTTACCTTTCAGTTCTGCTGCCCAACCCCGGATCTTTTTTATTTTTATTTTTTGAGACAGTCTCCCTCTGTCACCCAGTGTAGAGTGTAGTGACACTCATCTCAGCTCACTGCAACCTCAAACTCCTAGGCTCAAGTAGCCTCCTGACTCAGCCTCCCAAGTATGAGGGACTACAAGCACCTGCCACCAACCTGCTTGATTTTTCCATTTTCAGTAAAGAATAGAAACATTCTCCAGCTCAAGCTGATCTCGAACTCCTGGCTTCAAGCACTCCTCCTGCTGCAGCCTCCCAGAATGCTAGGATTACAGGCAGGAGCCACCGCACCCAGCCTCCAGATCCTTCTGAAGTACCAATTTATCTTTAAATGAGTGATATTCAACTCTGGCTGCATATCAGAATCGCCTGGACTAAAAATTTTTATTTCTTTAATTTAAATTTTATTTTATTGTCTAAGTAGGTATAACATATGACATACAGAAAAAAAAAAAAATGTAAAGGGACACTCAGTTACAAGTCTCCACCTCATCTGTTATCCCCACCTGCCCAATTCCCGTTGCTATAAACGACAGTTGGTACTAATTTCTTACGAATCTTTCTAGAGATATAAACTAATATTAAGAAGATCTCCTCTTGGGGCCCCATGCCAGATTTTCTAAATCAAAATTGGCAGGATAAAGAATATTAAAAGTGAGACTTAAAACAAAAACCTCCCCCGTGATGTGAAATCATGATCAAGGTTTAGACTCGAGCAACTCTTTGAGTGAGTCATCCCATCTATTCATTTGTTCAACACAAGGTTACTGGGCATGACCTCTAGGCGCCAGACACTGTGCTGGGTGCCGGGGATACAGCAGCAGCGAACCAGCAAAGCTACTACTTCCACAAAGCTTTGGATCCCAGCCTTGGGGGAAATGCAAAAAAACTCAACTGCAATTGTCAGAAGGCTAGAAGTTCCAGGACAGAAACTAAAGCAGGGTAATGGGAAGCCCTCACATGGCTCTGTCACCGTCTGAGCCCCCTGCTCCCCTAGCCTTTCCGAACCCCTCCAGTGGAGAGCACATGGGAGAGGGAAAGAAAAAAAGTAACATTTTTCAGGCAGTTGGGTTACTCCCAAGCGGTGCTCATTTCTCTTCATTAGCACCGATTATTGAATTCTACACAAAGGCTTAGAAATAATGCTCAGAAATGTCAAATTTCCCCGTTACTCTGAAATAGAAAGGCTGAGCCCTCATTTCTCTTCCACCCTTCAGTACGACCTACCCTAAAGCATTGCGGGGGCTTCTGGATGCTCAGTGCCACCGGGGAGCTGCGGGTGTCTCTTTCAGAGTCAGGGTAACACCCAGCTGCCACTTGTCTTCTTTCCTTGCCACTGACACTTACAACATTCAGTTCGTCAAAACACTGTGGTTACTGGCATGTGCCCAGTACTGTGTTTATTGTCTCTTTTAAAAACAAGGAGCAAACTCAGGCTTATCCAAATCACTCTGCGTTCAGACCTAGCTGTGATGACATCAGTTGGTGCATCTCCGAAAGGTTTGTCTTAAAATTTAACTGAGGTCATTTCTGCATTGTGCTTGACATAACACCTGCAAATGGGTAAGTTCTCCAGGATGGAAGCTGCCTTGTTGCCGATGCTGCTGTTAGTTGTCTAGACACACGAAGATCGGGCACGTCCATCACTTTTTGGAATCCAAACTGATGAGAAAAAAGGAGATGGGGGAACGTGAGTCAGGTGGTAGGTGTTGGAATGAGCCTGCCTGCTACAGGCTGGGGTCCAGCATGTCCTGAGGGGGGCCACACTGTGAGAAGCCTGCATCCTTGGTGCCTTGAAAACCCACTCAACTTCTCCTCCGTTGGCTTGTGAGCCATTGGAGGACTTACTCCCGTTTGTGTACCCAAGGCCCATCCAGTGTCTGGCACACAGTAGATACTAGGTGTTGAATGAATGAAGGAATGATCAGTTGAACTGCCTTCCCTTTTCAGATTCCTCTTTGGCAATGATGAACCCAACTCCCATGTCTTCTGTTGCTATTTGCGTTGTGTTTATGCTTGCCGGACACTGTCCTGGACGCTTAGGGTGTTTTTGCTCTTAATTCTCACACCAGTCCTCAGGATAGAGGGTACAAGCCCACTGTCCACATGAGGAAAGTGAACACCTCACTCCTGGTGTGGCTTCCACACTATTTGGCAGCAGCTGGGACAGATCCCACAGCCTAACTCTGTCTCTCCTCCTCTTTCCCTATCAACCACCCTTAGGCCCCAGGAAAAAACCCACCACAAGTCCATCTCTCAGCTTTGGCTCCTTCACAGTTAGAGTTGCTGGTTTCTTTAGAGGGGTGATGTCTTTAGGAGACAGCTGCTGTTCAGGACCTTAATCCCTAATAGCAAACTGATTCCAACCTGGCAGTGCCCCGGGGGCAGCTCACGGCAATACAGCCATGCACAAACTCTGCTTTGCAGGCTGTAATGCGCAGACGAGCCACATCGGGTTAGTGTTGACACAGAGATCCCCACACAGTGGCCTGCAGTGGCGTCCCAGATTCTGTGTCTCCAGCACAGTCCCAGGTGGGGAGGAGCTGCTCATCCTTGGCCCACATGGGAGAAGAAAGAAGACACAAGTTCTCATTAGGCCCTAACTCAGGAAAACGTGCGTTCCTAGCTGTTAGGAGGTGAATTGTGTCCTCCCAAAAAGGTATGTCGAAGTCTCAACCTTCAGCACCTCAGAATGTGATCTGATTTGGAAATAATGTCCTTGCAGATATAATTAGCTAAATCAAAGAAAGGTCCTCCTGGAAATGGGTGAGCCTCAGATTCAATATGACTGCTGGGGCTGTACAAGAAGACCCCTTGGAGAGGAGGGATAGGGAACACCCTGTAAGGACGGGGGCAGAGATCGGAGTGATGCTGCCACAGAAGGGACACTGAGGCTGGCCAGCTGTCACCAGAAGCTGGGAGAGAGGCCGAGAACAGACCCGCCCAGCGGGCTCAGAAGGAACCAACTCTGCCAACACCTTGGATTTGCTCTTCCGGCCTGTGATATTGAACTGTGAGGCAATAAATTCCTACTGCTTTAAGCCACTAATTTGTGGCTCTTTGTTAATACAGACACGGGAAACGATACACCCTGAAAAAATGAAAATTAGCTAAGAATGAGAAAGTTAAAATCTGCCTGAGGAATCGGTCCAAAAAATCCAAACATTTCAGTTAGAAGGAGTAAGTTCCAGAGATCTGCTGTACAGCCTGGTGACTGGAGTTGCTAACAATGTACTGCGCGCTTGAAAATTGCTAAGAGATTAGAGTCACGTCCTCCCCAGGGATGAAAGGTGAGTATACCAGGTGGTACGTATGCTAATTAGTTTGATTTGGCCATTTCACATTCAAAACATCATGTCGTACACTATAAACATAGACAAGTTTTATTTGTCCATTAAAAAAATGAGGTTGTGAGAATAAAATGGCATAAGTTAAAAAAAATTAAAGTTTTAAAAATCTGCCTGGCTGTTCATGAGACTAGCCCCAGATAAGGCAGAGGAAGGTAGATAAGATGACAGGACAAGCCAAGCCAGCTACCATCACAGGTACAGTTAACTGCTGTGTGAACAGGTGACAATGTTTCTCCCAGGATCCACAGTGTCATAACAAACCTTCCTTTGTGACTGCTACTCTCTGTAAAATCATAGCCTGTCTGAAACATTACTGTCTAAATTAATATCAGTAAGCGTGAAAGAAGAGCTCACTCTTGCTGCAGGATCTATGTCACCTTGATGGGAAAAAGCAGCCTGGATTTCCAGTGTTTCCAGCCCTGCTCCAGGTATAAGGGGTTTCTAGACTCAACATTCCACGTCTCCCTTCACTTTGTAGTTGCCAAGGAAACGAGGCCGCATCCACTTTGCTGTTCAGAACTGCTGTTGATCTCTTTACACATATCCCCAGTTTGCTTTGAGCTTACCTACACTCTGCTTCATTTAAATCCCACCTAATTTCACTCGCCCCCCCCTCCCCAATCCTGAGATGACTCTGTCTTCCTTTGTTTGGTGAGACATGCCACGATTCCCTGGGGTGCAGCATCCCTCATTACTGTGGGTCAACAAACCTGGTTCTGTCAAACTATACGGGTGTCCCTGGTGGTCTTAGACTGATTGGGCTGGGACTACTTAATTTGATTTCCAGGGCTTGTGCAATAATGGCACCTTACAGTTGGGAATATCAGAAGGGCGACTATTAGTGTGTGGAGTTTTACCTCCTACTGCCTGTCTTCTCACGCTACCCTGTTTCTTCTCTCCACTCTGCCTACTCCTGGTTCTCAACCTTCCTAATGCCATGACCCTTTAATACAGTTCCTCATGTTGTGGTGACCCCCAACCATAACATTATTTTCGTTGCTACTTCATTACTGTAATTTTGCTACTGTTATGAATTTTAATGTAAATATATGATATGCAGGATGTGTTTAGGCGACCCCTGTGAAAGGGTTGTTCGACCCCAAAAAGGGTCGAGACCCACAGGTTGAGAACCGCTGGCCTAAACTGTTCTGCTGCTTAGATGCCTTTCTAGTCTGAAATCACTGCACCTCCCTCACTTCCATTCTGGAAAGTTATGAGGTGACCCAATTTAAGATCTGCCACTCACTAGCAACTTGGGCAGTTACTTAAGTCTTCTAATCCTTGGTTTCAGCAGCTGTGCAATGGGGATCGTAGTACCCAGCTCATCAGGTGGATGACAAATTAAATGGTTAGCATGGGGTTCAGTACACAGCACACACCCCCCAACAGTAGATGTCACTGTGCTGTTCTCATTGTTCACATTAGGACAGAACTGCTATGCCCTCTCTATCCCCTCTGCTTCTACCCCTCAGTTCCATGGCCAGGGAAAGACATTTATGCCTCTCCAGAGGGAAGGCAAGGCCCCACCCCATAGCTCTGCCTGAAAACAATCCAGCAGAATTTCTCTAGATGGGACCCATGAATCGGCTATATTAGCATCATACGATAGAACTTGTCAAAATGCAGATTTCTAGGCCACAGAATCAGGTCCTCCTGGTCCAGGTGAAAGGAAGTAGAAGGAGGCCTTGGGCACAAGGCTGGAAGAGTCTTTGAGACCATCCCAGCAGGCTGGATGTCACTCGCTGCCTAGCGTTGTCCTTTCCTTCACCCCGACAAGGAACACAGTCACACTGAGCACAGCATCGGCGTGACTCAGACACACGGGGAGTACAAGCGAGGTGGGCCTTATCCTCGTGGGGTTTACA
This sequence comes from Loris lydekkerianus, assembly GCA_963574355.1. Classification (NCBI taxonomy): domain Eukaryota; kingdom Metazoa; phylum Chordata; class Mammalia; order Primates; family Lorisidae; genus Loris; species Loris lydekkerianus. Next base: position 25,029 of record CAUYPK010119873.1, read on the forward strand.
GTCCGGGGGAGAGAGAGCAGTCAGCAGTTAATACAGGGTGCAGGGTGCAGAGTGCAAGGAGAAGATCATACGGGACTGTGGGAGACAGAGGGAGGGTACCCAACTCACCAGGGGCTCCCAAGCCTTCCTGGGAGAAGTGGCTTCCAAGCAGAGCCCCATAGTATGCACTGGGAGTTACCCAGATGGGAGGGTCTTGCAGGCAGAGGGAACAACCCCTGCAAAAGGCCAGGGAGAGGGAACAGCTTTAAGGGATGGCACAGGGCGTTGTACGGTCACCACGGAGCACAGGGAGGATGGGGGTGGGCCTCACAGCTGCAGAGCAATGAGGGCCAGATAGCGAAGGGGCTCGCAGGCAGAGACACAAAGAGTTAGGGTTGCACTCTATAGAGCAGTCCTGCTTAAGAAGGGAGCAGGGATAATGTGACCTGATTTACATTTTTTTTTTTTTTTTAGGTTCTTTTTTTTTGTTGTTGGGGATTCATTGAGAATACAATAAGCCAGGTTACACTGATTGCATTTGTTAGGTAAAGTCCCTCTTGCAATCATGACTTGCCCCCAGAAGGTGTGACACACACCAAGGCCCCACCCCCTCCCTCCTTCCCTCTCTCTGCTTCCCCTCCCATGACCTTAATAGTCCTTAATTGTCCTCATATCAAAATTGAGTACGTAAGATTCATGCTTCTCCATTCTTGTGATGCTTTACTAAGAATAATGTCTTCTGCTTCCATCCAGGTTAACACGAAGGATGTAAAGTCTCCATTTTTTTTAATAGCTGAATAGTATTCCATGGTGTACATATACCACAGCTTGTTAATCCATTCCTGGGTTGGTGGGCTGATTTACATTTTTTTAAAAGACCCTGGACACTGGGTAGAAAATGCATTAAAAGGGAGCCAGTAAAAGGTACTGTGAGTTAGAGCAGTGCCGGGGCAGCAGCAGGAGGGGAGTATGTGGGTCTGAGCGCATGGGAGGCTCCACCCAACAGGACTTAATTATCAGTGAGGGGTGAGTGTTCGGGCAGAGTGGTGGTGGGAGAAGGGCATGAGATCTGAGGTCAGAAAGGCAGTGTCTCCTGACAGGGCATTCCCTTGTCCCCATAAGAAGATTCACCTTAATTTAGTTTCTATGTAATCTGTTGCTTATGCTGCCTGGACTGAAGGGTGTTTTCACATTATTATCAACTCTTTTCTCATTCGTCTTCTTTGTAAAAACCATCATTCCATGGTTTCAGAATTAAAATTAAGCCTTCTAGAATCCTGGCATGCTACTTCTCAGTGGAAAGTGTGGCATAGCAGAGGGGGTGGGCCTGGGTTGGCGTGGCCAGCCCCAGCAGTTATTTCCTGAGCAACCTTGAGCAAGTCACTTGACTCCTCTGAGCCTCAATGATGATCAGCACCCAGGCCACACGCCAGACCAGAATTGGAGGGGTGGGCGGTTAGGATCCAAGCACCAATGTTAGGGTTTCTCAAACCCCAGTGTGCATGTAAATCACTTTGTTAAAGCTTGTTTAAGTGGTTCTACCTTGTTAAAATGCAGATTCAGATTCAGTAAGTCTGAAGTGGGGCCTGAGATTCTGGGTTGCTAACAAGCTCCCAAGTGATGCTCACATTGCTGCTAAGGACCAGAATGAGGGTAGTGAAATCTTAGATTGTGCCTCCTTCCAGCCCTCAGTGTCTGACCCTCATTGGTTCATTTCCGAAGGTCCTAATATCTGAAAAGAAGGTCTTCTCATTAGCTTATTTATTTATGTATTTACTGAAAATTTACGTATTTATTGGCCATCAGGTATAGACCCCACAACCTTTCAGAAATCAGACTATTGGAGTGGAAAGTTAAGCTTGGGAGCTTTAATAAAGGTGGGAAAAGGGAGAAGTTACAAGTCAGGAACAGAGGGGCCATCAAGGACAGGTGAAGGGAGGAGCTGCATGGACATCTAGTTGTCCCCTCCTCCTCCTCCCTATTTGAATACATTCCGAGCACCCTTCACCCCACCCACTTCCACCCACCCTGTAGGAGTAGACAAATGACTGAGGTTCATCTAATCAGAGCCCAGCATTCTACAGACTACGGGGATTGGTGTGGAGAGGACTGTGACCCACACAAGGTCAATCGGAGTCCCTCCAGGAGATCCAATAGAGGGAGAGAGGGGGCATTTTTTTTTCTCCAAGGTCACTCTGGGGGGTAATGACCAACTAAACTTTCAATTGGTGGATTCTAAATTATCACATGATTAGAGATCTTGTCTGAGAATGAAACAAAGCTAAAAAAAAGAGGAGGAGTGACAGAAAAAGAGAGATGGAATCATGGAACACCTGGATCCAGCCATACCTGAAGCATCTCTTAGACTCTTTAATTATGAAAAAGTACTTTTACTTGAGTGAGAGTTTCTGACCCTTATGATGTGAGGACTTCTACACAGAAGCCACCAGAAAGACCCTCAATAGCAGTGAGGGGCAGTCTATGAAATAGAGAGAAGACCCAGGAAACAGGGAAGGAGGGAGGGAAGGCAGACTTTCTACTTTGGACTAGGGGTCTCTTGACAACCAAAGCAAAGAGCATCTACTTTATGCCATAACTTGAGGCTGGAGCTCAGTGGGACTGAGCCCCACTTGTTTGCTACTTACTTTGCTGACCTTGGGCAAATCACATTTCCTTTCTTAAGCCCCAGGATCCTCATCTACAAAACAAAGCAACTGGCCCCAGTGGCTGTCATGGTTGTTTAACAGTCCTGCAATTCTAGGACATTAAGGACATTCTAGGCCATCTCTGCCATCAGCTCCTATTTCCCTTCAAACCTTCCCACAAAATGCTAGAGTTTCCTGTGTGATGTTTTGAATCCTAGACTTCCCAGGCAGCTGGAAGATTGTATCAGTTCCCTGTTGCCAGGGAGACAGACCTGCCAGGGCTTGGGGGAAGTTTTCTATCTTCCAACCTCTTATTTCATCATACCCCAGCCTTCCTGCCTCAGCTGGACAGCCCAGTGCTGTTTTTTTGTTTTTTTGTTTTTTTAGACAAGAGTTTCAAGCTGTCGCCCTCAGTAGAGTGCTGTGACATCACAGCTCACAGCAACCTCAAACTCTTGGGCTTAAGCAATTCTTTTGCCTCAACCTCCCAAGTAGCTGGGTTTACAGGCACCCATCACAATACGCAGCTATTTTTTTTTTTTTTTTTTTTCTGTTTTGCAGTTGTCATTGTTGTTTTAGCTGGCCTGGGCCGTGTTCAAACCCGCCAGCCTTGGTGTATGTGGTTGGTGCCCTACCCACTGAGTTATGGGCGCTGCCCCAATGCTGGGCCTTGATTGTGGTCATCCCAGTACACTGTGGGGTTAATTTATAGTATTCTGAAGTAAGACAATATTAAAAGGGTCTTGGAGAAGTTCAGAGTAGAGGTTACCATCAAACCCTAACCCTTAGAAAAACTCCAAGTGTTCTGGGCACATGTTAATGGAAAATGAACATGAGTCTTTTCTCCTGCGGTAGGCAGAGACCTCAGAAAGCAAAGTACCTGCTGACTTCTGAATGTATCTCTAAGGCCTGGGATTGTCCCCAAGGACACAGGACAGAGACCGTCACACTGTATATGGATGGCTTATTCATGCTGTGAGAAAGGTTTAAAGAGCCTTTAGTTCAAATCCAGATCTCCCCCTCTCCTTGCACCAGGATGATCTTGGGTAAATCATGGTGAAATAGAATTAATAATTTCCACCTCTTAACTTAGCTGCAAGGGTTGATGAGACGACAGCCATAAACTGGACCAGAATGGTAGGTAATCAGACACACGGTCAGCTCTAAATGCACTTAGCTCCCTCCTCTTCCACTCCACAATTTATGGGAGAAGGTGGGGTTGAGGTAAAATCAATTTAAAGCAGGATGTCTCAATAGCGGCACAATTAGGTTTTGGAGCCGGAATATCTTTGGGGGGTCTGTCCTGAACTGTAGGATGTTTTAGCAGCACCCCTGACTCCCATCCACTAGATGTCAACAGCACCCCCAGTCATGACAACCAGAAGTTTCTCCAGACATGGGCACATGTCCTCTGGGGGACCCAAATCTCCCCTAGTTGAGAACCACTGATTTGAAAAGAACAAGATCAATTTTGATGAGAAAAGAAGTCATGAAACAGAAATGTGTATCCCCAGGAGGGTCTCAACCCCTTAACCTTGGTGGGGATGGGGTTGGCTTCATCATAGGCAAGGACCTTACGCCCTTGGTCCCCTCCTGTCCCAAATTCCTTCTGAAATACTCCCAGGTATGGGACAATCACTGCTTCCAGCATTCCAGTCCGGAACACTGGTCCATCACACAGCAACCCTCCTCCTTCATGAACATTTCCAGCTAACCTGAAAGGCCACAGAGGGGACAAAGGGGAAGGGAGGAGGTGGGGGAGGCCCTGAGGGGAAGGCAGCATTATTTTAAAATGCACTATTGAAGATTTCTTCACAATGTCAGTTCAACCTTACAGATGAGGAGAACAAGGCTCACAGAGGCTGAGCATCTTGCCCGAAACACAGAGCTAGAAAACAGCAGATCCAGGATTCCAAAGTCTCAACATCCCCTCTACTCTGTTGTTTGGAATATAATCATTGCCACAAAAGATACTTTTTAGTCATTTGGCAGGTAGTTTCTTCAAATTCAATTCTAACCAATACCCACTCTGAGTCTGGGGCAGAGAATGCTTGCAGAGAGGAGATGTCTGGGGCAGAAGCAAGGTCAAGCCCTTGAAAATCCAGAAAGCAGAGGAGGAGACGTGTCCCTAGATCTGAGGCTGTTGGGGTGACACACACAGCTGGCTCGGAGGCCACTGGCCAAAGAGGCAGGATCCTTGAGACACATTCCACGTGCTCCATTCAAGTGTCCTAGAGCACCTGCCCCAGGACAGGGAGGGAGGAAGCAGGGAAAGACATGGGGCCAAGAGTTTCAAACAAGCTAAGGCTGCCCCCAATGCTTCCATCAGGCTGCTGGGGTCATCCTAAAACATTTTGGTGTTCCGGGGAGTAAGGAAGTCCTCAAAGAACAACAGGTATCTGTCAAAGGGACAGAGCAGCCAGCTTGAAGGGGTTACACAGGCTACCTCTGGGACAATTTGAGCATCATGATAAATAGTGCTAGTAATGGATTATTAAACCATACAGTAGAACAATCTCCCTGAGTCCATACTGATAAATAGATAAATAGAGAAGGAAAATCTCTTTCTTTAATTAGCAAGCCAAATGGTAAATGTAGTAGGAATGATGGAAACAGAAAAACACTATTTGGCAACGATCATAATAATAATTGATTCAGGCAGTCATTGGTATGAATGTTAAAATTAGTGAGGGGAGAATTTAAAGATTAAGAGGGTATTTATATAGCCTCAAAAGCTCTCCACAAAAGATAATAATTAATTATGAAGGTAAGAATGGTAGCTTCATAGTGGAGAAAATGGCGTCACCTTAACCAAAGTCAACCTCCCCAGTAATGGGAGGGAGGAATGGACATTATGTGCCTCCTGAGAGCGTTCACTGAGAGGAACACCATGTGCCTCTGTGGGATTCCTGCCAAGAGTCCATAACCTGAGTCTGATTGTGAGCAAACATCAGCAGACCCACATCACCTCAAGGGACATTATGCTAAATGACCCCTACCCTTCAAAAACGTCAATGTCATGAATGACGAAGAATAAAAACTACAACTATTCAAGATGAAGGGCAGCCAAAGAGACAATGACAACTGAATATGACGCATCATCCAGAATCTACTTCTGTTAATAAAGGAAATTATTGGAACAATTGGTGAAAAGATCAACAGATAAACAGATTGTTAGATAAGGATGTGATTGAGATTCATATGTTAGATAATACTATATCAATTTTAATTTTCATATATTGAGAGTTTTACTGTGATTCTGTAAGAGAATATTCCTTGGTTTTAGGAAATACATACCAAATATGTAGGGGTGACAGGGAATCATGTTTTCAATTTACTTTCACACATTTCAGAAATAAAATATCTGTGTGGCATGTGTGGTAAAAGAGAGAAATCAAATGAAGAGAAATGCTAACATTTTTAAAATCTGGATAGAGAGTGTATAGGACTAATTTTTGTTATTCTTATAACTTTTCAACAAGTTTAAGATTGGGTCAAAATAAAAAGATAACGAAAAAATAAAAAGTAAACTTTTAATTGGTGGCTCATGCTTGTAATCTCAGCGCTTTGTGAGGCCAGAAGTTCAAGGCCAGCCTGGAAAACACAGGGAAAACCTATCTCTACGATAAAATTTGAAAAATTAGCCAGGTATGGTGGTGTACCTGTGGGCCCAGCTACTCAGGATGCTGAAGTGAAAGGATGTCTTGAGCCCAGGAGTTTGAGGTTACAGTGAGCTAGGACCTTGTGTCTGCACTCCAGCCTGGGTGACAGAGAAAGACCCTGTTGAAACAAAAGAGAGAAAGGAAGGAGGGGGTAAAGGGAGGGAGAGAGGAAGAAGGGAAGGGAAGGAGAGGAGGAGGAAAGAAAAGGAGGATCTCACTAAGACCAGGATGTCTAGAAGGGCTTCTCGGGGGAAATAAGTCTGAAGCTAATGCCCACTATCATTGTGAGGTGAACGTCCCCTGACCTTCTACTTCAAAGGAAAGAACTTCGTCAATTCAGATGACTGATGTGTCTGCCGTCCCCAGCATGTGCCCAGAACATAGTAAACATTCAAGAAATATTGATGGATCAATTGATTGATTGGAGAGATGGATAAACAAAAAAATGATCTTTGCCTTCAAGGAATTCATAAGAGTCCACTAAAAGGCACAAAAAGATAACAAATTAGCAGCAAATATTATACCTCTTAGGAAAAGAATGATAATCTTTTGACTTAGTAATTCTATCTTTTTTGAGTCTATCCTAATAAGAATATTTCAAAATATTTGGTTAAAACACTTTTTATTACAACATTGTTTAAATGAGCAAATATTTTATGATTTTCAATGTGAGTTCCAATAGTATCAACTTGAAGGTGCAGTAGGTATCTTTGCTGGGAGCCCCCAAAAGGCTTAAATGTTCTATCACTGCTGTGATGGCTCCCATTGATGTGAGCCTCAACTTCCCAGAGTAAAGAAAACCTACAATTCCTGCTTCCCTTGCAGCTTGGGAGCAGATACGTACCTTGTCTGACTAACCAGATGTCCTGGTAGGACCCTTAGATCCAGAAGTAATATACACAGGGACATCCATTATGCTGGCACAGGGGACGGCGAACGCTGTGTGGTTGCTCGTCTCAGGGACAACCACAGCCCGTGCATGGGATAAACTGGCAGCATGGAGCTGGGGGTGGTTCTAGAGTTTCGGCCTAGAGCTTCTGTGACCAGCCCTCCCAATAATTCTGTGAGTGAGAGAGAAAAGAAAGAGAAGACAAATCTTTCAGAAATTAGAATGGACTCTGCTGTCTGCAACTACAAATTGTGACCATTAAAGAAGTAAAGGGAGGGAACAGAGAGTTGTGGCCTGGGTGACAGAGGGCAGGCCGAGCCACAGACACGCAGCCAAAGTGTGCCATGATTGTGGGATGCGTTCCTGGGGGAGGTGTGGCGGGAAGACGTAATTACATGTTCACTTCATTATAACAGAGACAGGACATAGACACGTGGAAACGTGTGTGAACACAGGAACACTTAAATCCAGGTGGGGACAAATACCAGGTAGAACTTGAACCCAATAAAGATGACTCTAGAACCAAATTAAAGCTCATCAAGAAAGGACTCTACATAAACACTCTGTCTTTCTGTGGGAGGTTATTATATTGGGAGTGGGAGTCCTATTATCTACGTCTTTCTCAATTAATGGGTCACACTGAGAGCAAAATCTACTGTCTTGATTTCAGTGGCAGCAATAAAGAACCCTGAACTAGGAATCGGGAAACCCACGAGCTTTAGCAACTGGCATCTGTTGTACAAGCCCTTTTTCTCATTTGAAAAATAACCATGTTGTGATGATAACCACAGCCATTGTGTGCCAAGACTACACTGATGTCAAAATACTCTCCTTCAGTCTGCATCCACAGCCCTGATGTCAGCACTGCTGTTACCCCATTCACCTGGGGAAGTTGTAGAGCCCAGAAATGTTACAAAACCAGATACAGCTCACAGGGCTGGTAGGTGATACCGCATCCATGTCTGGTTCTGGCTAAAAAACCTTGCTAGTGACCACTGTCCTGGTGCTCACCTGCCCAAGAGGGTATCAGCCAATAAAGGAGGCCTCGCGGGACATGGCGTCAGAGCTGATACCCATCTCCGAAACCGGCTCCAGTCCTGCTCTGCCATTGTTTACTGTATGCGTTTAGGGAAGGTACTTAATCTCTCTGCCTTTCTTTCATTACCCATAAAATGGCTAGACTAGTAACTGCTGCCTTCTCTACCTTCTGGGGCAAGGACAAAAATAATAATAATAAAACAAGAATGAAAACAAAACTAAGATCTACACGCATATGACAGTCAATAAGCCTCAGGCACTGTTCTAAGCACTTTTCAGAAATGCGAACTAATGTGCGTGAACATAATTTTAAAACCAGAAAGGAGTTTTTTTTAAACTCAAGTTTTTATGGTCAAACTGAAATGTCCCAGGCCTGTAGGCTGCTTCGCTTCCCAGGGGCTGCATTCACAGGGGACAAATCCCTAAGCGAAAACTCAGCTGCAGTCCCCTCCGGAGAGAGAATGTGGTGGACACTCTAGGGAGAGACTCAGGATGTTTCTGCCTTTGCTCAGGAGGGCATCACAGAGACCTAACCCTCCTCAGTGCTTGGGCCTGTAGACCTGAAACTTTGCCCATAATGACCTCAGGGCAAACCGACCAGAATCCACCGCAGATCCTATCTCTCCCCTCCCCAGAGCAGACAGAAGGACTCAGGCTCCCGCATGCTTTGGCCTAAAAATCTCCCCAACAAATCACTGCAAATAATTCCACTCCTCCTCTGCCAGCAACTCCCCTTTCCCTTCCCACTCCCTGAATACCTTCCTGTCCTGCCTCACAGTCCCCGAGAATCACAGACAAGTGTTTCTTCTCTTCCCTGGGCAAGGAAACTTGGCCTCAGAGCACATAATTATCTTTCTGGAAAAACCAGTTTGGGAGGTAGGAAAAGACATTTTCTCATCAGAGAACATCTAGCCGGCACACCCTCACCTCCTTAGCTGTCAAATTTCTTCTTTCAGTGGTTTCTTGTCACCTTGTCTTTTTTGTTCTATCTTCAAGATGCTGTGGACCTTCCTTGGATACCAAAATTTGAGAATGGTTGAGTCCCTAATATAAAATGGCATAATATTTGCATATAACCTGTGTACATCCTCCCATAAACCTTAAATCATCTTTTGATTACACAATGCAAATGCTGTATTGTTTAGGGAAGAATGACAAGAAAAATAAGCCTGTACATCTTCAGTACAGATGGCATTTCCCCCCAAAATATTTTCCTTTTGTGATTGGTCGATTCCATGGGTATAAAACCCTTGGAGTATGTAGGGCCAACTGTATTGTGCTTGTGCTGGATACTGGGAGTGGAAGACCTTGCAAGCATGGAAAGGATTGGGTATGTTTCTAATTTTATTATTCTGCTAAAGACTCCTGATCAGGTGGTATAACCTGACTTTTTTTTTAACTCCTGTTTTACTTTCCTTTTCATCTTGTTCTACAACCAGAATTACAGATTATTAGAAACAGAGAGAGAGAAAAAAAAAAAAAAAAGATGTTGTGTATCACCCATATTATTTACTCAGTAATATGCATTCAATCTAGTCACTTTTCAATTTACATCTATATTAAAAGGAAATTTTATATCACTGCCATAAACAGAAAACCTATGCTGGGAGGATTTTTCCCTGCTCCTATACATCCTGTAGCCATTGAAGGTAACTCAGGATGATTCTATGAACACTGAGCGGTGTCACTGGATTCTAACTAGCTAGTGCTGCCTGCTCAGGATGCTGTGCCCAAGGCTTGTTTTCTCCAGATATAATTAGAAAGACTAAAACAAAATTGGAAAGGAAATTATTCTCTCCCTCCAATCAATGCCTGGGCTCTACGTGATCTAAAATCATGGAACCAGGAGTGCACATCCTACACTTTGGAAACAATGATATAAAGGGATTAAAGTCCTAGTCTCTAAATAGATTGGCCATGACTTCCAGAGGGCCCTCAGAGGCCAGTCTCAGTCCCTGTCTGTCTCCCCTCCAATTACCTTACATCCTATGTTTGGAATGGAGCAATTCAGACCACTGTTCACTGACGGCTGCCAGCCTTGAGGTCTCAGAGTTTCTTTAAGGGGATAGTTGTAAGGGGTATAGGCCAACAGCATTGGTCCTCCAGCATCAGGATAAGTAAGACAAGAAAAAGACAGCTACTGCTGTGTGTTCTGATCCCACTGATGTGTGCACACACACGTTCTTCCTCTTGGAGGTTCTCCAAGTTTCCCCAGATTCCTGATGTAATAAGAGCTGGAATACCCCTGTCTGGGAGATGCCTTCTCTCTAGGAAGGCCTAGGATGATGAGATTCAGCCTAGGATGGTCAGGGTCTCTGGATACACTCTCTTATCCTTCCATGCATTTTCCTCACCACTGAGTAGCAGGAAACTGTAGAGTGCAGACTGTGAGACAGAAAACCCCCCACAGCCTGGGTGGTGCGTTCAAAGAAGGACCCCCAACTGCTTCTGCTCCCTTCTCCTTGCTCCTTCTGCCAGAAGTCATGCAGCTTCTGTATACTTTCCTATATTTTGCCTAAAATCACACGGCCTTCTCTCCCTGAAGTTAATCTTTACGCCATGTACTAAGATTAACGTCATTAACAATATTGTTCATAATAAAACTCAGTTACTTCCCCTCAACTTTGTAAGATGCTGGCTACAGGCATCAGCTGCACCGGGCCTTCCAATCCCACCTCTTTATCTTTCATGCAATCTATGTCTCTTGTGTGATTTATTTTCTCAATTCCCCACCATTCCCACTCTGGTTCATTTACTCTTCTCGTTGATTTGCAAAAGGACAACACGCTCTGGATGTGGCTGTGACACAGGGAAAGGTCATTAGGCCTACCCAGCCCACCGGCCTCCACTTGGGGCCACCACCTGGGGCTCCTGTCACCTGGATAAAAAGCAGCCTCTGTCTGCCCAGGCCTGGTCACCAGGGCACCACAGGACTGGAGCACAGTCTCAGCATGATGAACACCTGTGCTCTCCGGCTTTGCCATCTATGCCTCTGTGCATATTTTCTTGTGGTTCCAGAACTCAGGAGTTCTACCAAGTACCATCATCCCATCTGGGCAATGCCAACGTGGGTGTAGAAAAAATGTCCAGAAGGAAATACATAAAATTTTACCTGGGTGAATTTGGTTTTTACATTCTAAATGAAGTATTTTATAGATATTTCTATTTTCCTAGAACATTTTAACTTTTCTTTTCACTGACCTGTAGTTTTCAATTTTACCATAATAAATTGACATGATTTCAGGCTTGGTGCCCATAGTACAGTGGTTACAGCACCAGCCACATGCACCAAGGCTGGTTGGTTAAAACCCAGCCCGGGCCAGCTAAACAACAATGACAACTACAACCATAAAACAGATGGACATTGTGGTGGGCACCTATAGTTCCAGCTGCTTGGGAGGCTAAGATAAGAGAATAGCTTAAGCCCAAGAGTTTGTGGTTGCTGTAAGCTGTGACACAGCAGCACTCAACTGAGGGTGACATAGTGAGACTCTGTCTCAAAAAAAAAGACATGATTTCATATTTGAAAAAAGTAAAAAAACAAACAAAAAAAAATTACTGTTGCTCTAATCACAAAATTATATCCAACTTTCCAGACAGTGCAGGATCTGTTATTCCTTAAAGAAGAAAAAGAAATTCCTGGTCCAAAAGTCTCCAACTCTGGTCAAATTCTTCAATTTTAATTCCACTAAGCATTTCATGTCATGTATTCATATGATATCGTTTCTATAGATCCTTTTTAAAAAGGCATATTATATTAACTTCTTTTAATCCAATGCTTTACAACCCTGGAGATTTTCCCCCCAGATAGCATCTAACAAAAGTCTATAGAATTGAGAGTTCCAGCAAACATGTGTTTGGCAACATTGATCTGGTCCATTTTTCCATCCCTATTTTATAGCCAATAGCCTTAAGGCCCAGAGAGATAAAGGATTAATTCAGAGAGATTCAGAGACTCAGCTACCATTAAGAAACCACACTGGAAGTTCAACTAAGCCCTCTTGTGCAAGATCGGTGAACAGTCATGTGGGTCACACACACACTACTCACAGGCCACAAGGCACATCGCTGCCCCTATGAGCAGCCCTCGCTGGAGTTATGCGGGCACACCTGTGTGTCTGTACCACACTCAATTTACATCATCCCCCCTAAGCAGCTCAGCCTCTCACCACTTGCCTGAGGCCATGGTAGAGCAGCCTTCTGATTTCAAAATTGTTCTGTTTTAAGCACCAAAAAGAAGCAAGAAAATCTTCTTTCTCTGCTGTACTCCATTTTATTTTGTTTTGTTTTGTTTGCAGTTTTTGGCCAGGGCTGTGTTTCAACCCGACACCTCGGTATATGGGGCCGGTGCCCTACTCCTTTGAGCCACAGGTGCCGCCCCTGTACTCCTTTTAGTAAAGAGATTTGTTCTGTACAATTTGGATTTAGTCAAGAGGCCTCACTTAAGGACTTTGAAGGCCACAGTTTCCCCACCCCTGCTAGGTTGAAGAGATAAGTATTTCCTATTATTTGAAGCAATAAATGAATTTCAGAGCTAATTCTTTAAATTATCTAAGTAGCTTTTAAGGAGTTCCTGAGAAGGCAGATATGTGACTTTGCTCTTCTACAAACTGTGAAGTTCTCAGTGTAGGATGAGAACTGGCTGTCCGAGGTATCATCTGGAGACTCAGAATGCACTATTCTCTGCCTCACCCTCTTCCTTTCTCCAGGAAAAAAAAAAAAAAAAAAAGACCCCAGAACCTAAGAAGTGTGCAAAGCATTGTGCTCGTGGGAGCTGTTATCACAGGCTTTGCAACTGGAACAAGATTATCTACCTTGCTGAGGAATTCCATTTTCAGGACAAATTTCACTGCATTTAATTTCGGCTTTCTTCCTCACTGCATCACGGGAGCCCACCCTCGAAAGAGTAACACAAGTGCCAAACATATTTCCTTTTCTTCTTCCATCTCACCCTTCCCTGTTTCAAGCAGCCTCAGGACTCCCATGTCTGTCTCCTTCTTTGTCCCACTCTGTCAGCCCAGGCATGAGAATTTTTCTCTATGTCTCTGAACTGGGGAGCCAGCCTCCATAGCTATCTCCACCATGTTGGATCTACAAAGAAGGCCCTCTGCATCCTGCTCGGACATTTCCCTGGAGTCTCCCTGCCGCTCATGACCTCTCTTCCCCACTTCAGTGCAGCCACTTCACTGTGCCTCGGCCCCCTCCTCACCAGCGTCCCTGCTCCCAGCCTAGATGCCCAAATCTCTCCTACCTTTTCACCCATCATCCCAGCCCCTCCTCCCTCCTGCCAATAGCTGTTTCTCAACCTTTAGCCTTCAGTTCAAGTCAGGATTTTTCTCTACCTCCTTCCTCTTGACTTTCAAAACTGTTTGTCACAATTTAAAAATCTTTCCTTGTGTTTATGCGTTTAATCCTCGGACCCGCCTGAAGGCAGGCAGCCTCTCGCCTTACATCCTTGAGCATAGCACCATTGCTTCCTTCCATTTCTCTTATTAGCTCCAAGACGTTGAGCGAGTTGTTCAAGCTCTGTCACTTTTCTGAAGTCTCAAACGGGGTACTGAGCTGTATCTCATGGGCTTGAGAATTAAGTCAGATTACTTGCAAAGTGCCTAGAAGAATATTAGTAAGTATTTAATGCCAGTTCTCTTTAGTCAGGACACTTGATGCTAAGCAACAAACACTGAATTTGAACTTAAGAAGGGCATGAGTAGCTGGTATTTATAAAACCACAGAAGTAGGGCAGAGGGAGAAACCAGGGGCTCAAAGACCCTCAAATATCCACACTCTCTCCCTCTCATTTTCTGCCTGTTGCCCTGAGTGTATGTGCCTTATTTTCTTCCTGGTCATTTTTATTCTCTGAACTGCCTATTTTTCTAAAGCAGGAGACTTGTCTTTGCAGCAGTTGGCCTTCCATTATAGTTTCACTTTCTAGAAAAAAACAAAAACAAACACCCGCCCCCCCCCCCCAAAAAAAAGCAACCCCAAAGAAACAAACTAGCATTTCCTCTCTGAGCTCCAGTAGAAAACCCCCAGGGAGGAACTCATTGTCCTGACTTGAGTCATGTGCCCATTCCTGTATCACCAGGGACAGAGGAGTGGGGACAAACAGCTCTTATTTGGAGGGCCCCATACAAAAATGGACCTCCCCCATGAGAAACATGATTTAATACAAAACAGTGCATGTCGTGGCACAGTGATAATCACACATTTATATGTGTGACAAACCATTTAGATGTCTTTCTCCTTGGTTAAATTTCTGGCACCTTGGAAGCAGAGATAACACCTTCACTGTGGTGATTCATTGTGGTTATTTCCTCTACGTCAGGTGCATAGGAGGCTGTGAAGAGGTGTGGCTTGAATAAATGAATGAACCAAGGTGAGCACCAAAGCTTGCTTTCATTCCTGTCCAATGCTTCTCTTTCCAGCTACCAACTGCTTCTGTGATCCTGGTGCAGGGAAACTGTTACATAATGGTCCTCAAAGAGTCGCTGAGAAATTTGGCTTCTGTCTCAGTAGCTACTTACATCTTAGAATGGTCTCCCTGAGACTCACCCCTTCTCCTCTGCCTCTCTTGGCTTCTTCCACAAGTTTCCATGTTCCTATTTATAAATCTCACTTGAGCCCAGCTCTTGGGACCTGATTCTCTCTTGACTCTCCTCCCAGAGCAGAATGCTTTGGTTCACCCAGAAAGGCTTTTAATAGAGGTACAGATGTTCAGCTCCATGTGTTATGGGTCGATCCAGTGCCCTGTCGAAGAGGCAGCAGCCTTTCCTGATTGCTGTCTAGCCACTGACCCAAAAGCAAAGGGTCACTTAGTGGCTTCCTGCATTTAATGTGTGGAAAAGTCCAAGGGCTGCAAGAGGAAGTGAAGGGGCCACAGTCCTGGGATCATAGCCTAACCCTGGGCCTTGTAAGTCCAAGTCCCTATCCACGGCTAAGCCTTGGACACCTTTCCTCAAGCCCTAGAAATGAACTCAGTCACCTTCATGTTCAAGGCCCGTGAAGAGTGCTGGGACGCTAGGATGACTCAGACTTCTGCCCTGGAAAGATAGAGAAGAAAATCCATTGCTATGGGGCAGTGCCTGTAGCTCAAAGGAGTAGGGTGCCGGCCCCATATGCCAGAGGTGGCGGGTTCAAACCCAGCCCCGGCCAAAAACTGCAAAAAAGGGAAGGAGGGAGGGAGGGAGGAAGGAAGCAAGGAAGGAGAGAGAGAGAGAAAGAGAGAGAAAATCCGTTACTATGATCAGCATGGCACCCGGAGGTCTCAGGCTGTGAGTTGCACAGCTGCACAGCATACAAGAGATTAGAATGCTGAAAATGGCCTTCACGTGTGGAAAGACTTCTGAATGACTCCAGAAAACCCTCCAGGGCTCATGTATTGGTTCACGAGGACACAGGAGCAGTCACCTCCAGAAAGCTTTCTTCACAGCTGTTGGAGGCAGAGCATTGGACACCCAGTCTCCAGAACCCCCACATCTGTGTCTGGCCTAAGATCATAAGCTGGCTTTGCTTTCGGTCTCTTTTTGTCTTTCTTGCTATAATGTTTTTAATTCTTGGAAGTGTCAAGTAGATCCAATAAGCAAAAAATATTAAAAGAGATAGAAAAATCCTTTAAAGTCCACTTAGTCTCAGTCATAAACATTTAGAAGTGGAGAAAATGCCAAGATAATCTGGTTCCAAATCCTTAGTTCATGGACGAGGAAACCAGATCTACAATTACAGGATTTCATCTTTGCTGTGGTGAGCTAACTGCCCCCAAGGCTGTCATCTGAGTAATGCATATGGACTATTTACTGCTGGAAAAAAGGAGACACAGTGAACATTTATGGTAGGCCTGAGCTACACATGCCAAGATCACATTTAATCTTCCAAGTAGTAAAATGGCCGTTTGTGTTCCATTTTACAAATGAGGAAACTGAATCACAAAGACACTAAGTGATATGCGCAAGGCAGGTGCTGATTAATGATGGAATGAGATGGGAACTCAGGCTTACTTGTTTCCAAAATGTCTGCTCCTATAAAAATGAAAATGTATTGAATTTATGTTACTGAAACAGGGCCAGAAGGCCTGGGTTCCGTTCTTAAATCTACCAGTAACAAGTTTTGTGAACTGGGAAAGTCCTCTTCATTCACCAGAACTTAATTTCCTTTCTGTAAGTGCTGGGTCAGCGATGGCAGTATCTGGCCATAAATGGCCATTCTCCATCCTATACCCAAGGCAGTTGTGACTCTAAGACCAGGGTACCACTTCCCCCTGATCTCGGAGTGGGCTTCTAACGCAGAGCTTCACACAGCCCCTTGCCACCAATTGCAATTGGCACAAAATAAAATATATTTGCCACCTCTTGGCCTAGCGAGCTCTCAGATCCCTTCCAACTCTTAATCTGAAAAAAGTCTGGTCCTGGATTTTGTCATTTTTCTGCAGGGTTTGAAAAAAATGGGAACAGCTTATCTGTGATTCCACAGAGCAGAGTCCTGCCAGAGTTCTACAGTTCTGCTGACTGATCATGGACTGAGCCCAGGACTCCAGGGGAGTCTCCCACACAGGCAGGGTGGCCACGACTTCATTTTATCTTCTTCCTTAACTCTGTTCCACACAGATGGAAATTTTTCCTCACCCCTGACAGTACTGGGACATCACGTAGTTCTCCTATGAAATGAATCTCTATGGCTAAAGGGGCTTAATATCAATGATTAAGGCGGCCAAAGAGGTATATGGAAAAACACCACTGTCCTCACGTGCCAATTGGCTTCTAGGATGGGGTGGGGGGTGATGCAAGGATGATGGGTCAGAGTTATCTTTATAGAAGATGTTCAGGAACACCAAGGTACACCAGTTGTTGAACCTGTGGTGACCCCAGGACAGGGAGTGTCAGAGGAATGGACAATTAGACAGCAGTGAAATCTGGTGCTGAAATAAAAAGTTGCTGTCAGATGCCAGGCACTGTAGGACCCCGAGAGGGACCCCCACTCAGACTCCGTGATAGCGTGACGACCAGAGACTCACGAGAGGCGACTTGATGCAAAGCGCACGAGGCTTTATTGAGGGAGGACCAGAGCTCTGGGGCTGACTCGTGTCTCACGCAGGAGACAGAGGGGTCAACCCTGAGTCTAGGGGGGCGGCCCTTTTTAGGGGCTGTTTTTAGGCGGGGAGGGGGGTCAGTAAAAATTTTTATTCTTACAGCACAAGGGATGACAGGAGGTGTGCTGGCTGAAAGCAGTCAAGCACCAGGTCCAGCTGCCTCTGTGTAGACCCCAGCAGTGCTCAGCCCTTCACGTAGCAGGCACAAGCTGCCAACAGCTAAGGGGGAAAAATGGTGATCCATTCTCTAGGGCAGCTATTAGAGTCTGTTATCAAATTACTCCAGATGGTCAGCAAGGGCCTGAGGCCCTGCCCTGGAAGGAGAGTCAGTCCAGCTCTGAGGAAAGCCTGCCTGGCCCTGGACCACAATGCACAGCAGCTGAGGCAGGAGGGCAGGGACAG
>CAUYPK010119874.1:0-46766 GCA_963574355.1 Loris lydekkerianus
TCAATTTAGTCACAGAACAAAATACAGAGATCTCTTACGTGGATTTGCCTTTCCAGTGGGTCATTTGTTGCCCAAGTTGATGACAGCAGGAACTTTAGAACCACACTTGTAAGTCTGTATTCATTAATCACTTGCATTCACACTTAAAAACAAAAACAAAAGAAGTAGAAAAAAAAAACAAAAAAAACTATTCGGTACCGGAGATGAAATAACCATGTGTAGTCTCTTGAAATAAATTTGATTCCTTAAGAAGTCTAATTACTTACTGTTGCCTTTTTTAAAATAACTCTCTCTCTCTCTCTCTCTCTCTCTCTCCATATATATATATATATATATATATGTATATATACTTGTATATATTATCCTGTGATTCTACTTATGGTTCCTCTGCTGCGTTGAAGATCTAGGAGCATAAAAGCCTGTGTCCCCCATGAACGGTGGCTCTAATGCTAGGAAAGGTTGCAAATAGTCAGTCTGGTCCTGCCTTGATCTGGACTATCCATGGCTTCATTGTAAGTGATTATCCTTTTGGGATCTTGCTTCTGCAAATTCCAAACAGATTCCATTTCTTTAGTGTGATATACAATAGCAGCTCGCAGGTCAAAAGAACCCCAGCTATCATTTCTTTCTAGGCCTCTCTGGTATCTCTGTTCTTTGGAGGAGCCTAACAAAGTGTTCGTAGGAGAGGCCAGAGGATTTTGATTTTCTCTCATAGTCCTTTGAGAGAAATGCTAAAGCACCTTGACTACTGGTGTCTGCCTTTTGCAGGTCACCTATATGACGGTGTTCCAAAGATAAGGCTCCACTCTCACTAGTGGTCCCAGATTTCAGAATGCTACCCAGAACTTGAGGACTAGTCCATTTCTCCAGCTCATTAGCCTTGGGGAACACAGGATGCTAAGTTCCTGAGGGTGTTATTTCAGTACCCTGTGAAACAAAAGTGGCAGGATATTCTCCTTGAAATGTCACCTCTATCACTTTATGATCTGATGACTTCCCAGTACCAGTCTCAGGGCCAGCACTGGGCTCATTTATAAATGATAAACCCCACTGATTCTGGAAGATATCCCCTAGGTTTTGCTGATCTGGCTGAGAGAGCAGATCCACTTGTGCTGTGCTCAACAGCACAGTTTGCATATTTTAAGGGTAGATAAAAAGGCTAGACTTAATTTGTTCAACAGCTGCTGAAGTTAGACTCGTGTCCTGGAGAACTGAATCAGTCCCAGAAGAAATGGATGTGAGAGTATTAGCAGCAGTAGTTAGCAGTGGCTGCCCCCTGAAGGATATACACTTGGCGTCAGTCCCTGCTAGAAAAGGCCCATTAGAAAAGCTGGCAGAAGTAACAGATTTCAGCGCTGACATAGGAACCTGGGATAACCGACTTGAAGATTGGGTCTGAGTTTCCCCAGTAGATGCTGAAGAGGATGAAGATACAGATGGTGACACAGAAGAGTTCTGTATGGTTTTGTTGAGGTTTTCCTTAACTTTGCTTGCATAGCTTATTTTAGGAACTATTTTAGCGCTGCTATTGTCCACTGGAAAAACTAGGGGTGGTTTTATTGTCCATGAGTCCTCTTTGGAGGCAACAGCTGAAGCATGCTTTCCTTTGGATCGATCATCAAACTTTTTGCTGCTCGCACCAAGTTTAACAGCTGAGGTTTTCCAAAATACATCACCCACAGCAGGTTTTCTACATCTTGCGCCTCCAGGCCCAGTTTCGTACTTCCAAATGGGCTTTGAACCATCTACTAAATTTCCCTTTTGTTCACTATAGTCAGGCTTGAAATTTTCAAGTCCTTGTTTTAAGGGTGGGACACTGGACTCTTGCTGCATTATTTTGTCCTGCACTGAATTAAGGCTTTCACAACCCTTGACACTATTGCATCTAGCTTTTCTTTTTATAGGAGTGGTATATCTGCTTTCAGGTCCACTACCATCATTATCTGCTCCTTTACCCATATAACCATTAGTAATATAGCCAGAATTATTTGTTACAACACCATTTGAAATTGCTATAGTATCGATCTTATCTACAGACTGGTTCTCTCCAGATTTATTTTCATAAGACTTCCCATTCTTTTTGTCCATACTGTTTTTCTGAATGAAATTCTTGGTTTTAATTACTGCTTTCCCAAAGGTGCTGGCCTTTACAGTCTGTTTCAGGCTAGTATCTATAACTTGCTGGTTGCCATTGAGAACCCTGGAAATAGGACTGTTAGCTTCATCAGAACCCAGATTCTTTAAAGATATTTCTCTTTCTCCAGAATTACCATTTAGTTCACCATAGCCTGTTTTCTTCCTGGCATTTCCTAGTGCTGCTGGAGGGTGTGTTTCTGCTCATGTTTTAGCGGCTTTGGCTGGGCCTTGGGGCTGCCCTCGGCTCCATGCTGCAGGTATTGGTGAGACTGCTGGTGATGATGGTGGTGGTGGTGGTTGTGGTTATGGTTGTAGAAATAATAATGGTGGTGGTGGTGCGGCTGTTGCTGCTGCTGGGGGTGATGGTGCAGATGGTGGTGGCTGTGATGGTGCTGAGGCTATGGCTGGCTGGGCTTCTCCTCCGTTGAAAGTGTCTGGGACTCCCTGGCTGAGGCTGCGTGTTGCTGCACCGTCAGGATCTGAGGCTGCTTCCCAGGGCTCACTCAGTATATCTGTTCAATGATACTTTCAAAGAACTAACTTTAATTTCATTAAATTTCTCCATTGTTTTTCTTTTTTAATTTTATTGAAAAGTGCTCTTTATTTCTCTTTGTTAGCTATTTTTTATGCTGAAAATTTTAATTATTACCTTGAAATAATTATTTTCCAATATTAAAATGTATTGCTATGAATTTCTTACTAAACACAGTAGTATCATACATTTTGATGTGTTTCATTTTCATTCTATTCAAAATATTTTCTAATTTACTTTGAAACTTCCTCATAGATTTTTAGAAGTGTTTTTAAATTTCCAAGTGTTTGAAGATTTTTCTTTATGTTTTTGTTGTTGATTTCTAGTTTAATTGGTTTAAAAGAACATATTTCATGTGATTTTAATTATTTAAAGTTTGTTAAGTTTTTACATAATGTTTTTGAAAGCTAAGTAAAACCACCCAGGCGCAGTGGCTCATGCCTATAAGCCTAGCACTCTGGGAGGTTGAGGTGGGTGGATTGCCTGAGCTCACGAGTTTGAGACCAGCCTGAGCAAGAGCAAGACCTCTTCTAAAAAACAGCTGGCATTGTGGTGGGTGCCTATAGTCCCAGCTTCTTGGGAGGCTGAGGCAAGACAATAACTTAATCTCAAGAGTTTGAAGTTGTTGTGAGCTACAAAGCCACGGCACTCTATCTAGGGCAACAAAGTAAGACTCTATCTGAAAAAAAAAAAGAAAAAAAAAAAAAAGCTAGGTAAAACTGAGCTGTAAACACTTCATGTTTCTATTCAGTGAAGAGTTATTAATCACCTTTTAAATCTACTATATGGTAATCTCTTTTATTAAGTTTTCCCATACTTTGTTGGGTCAGTTTTGACAGGTTATTTTTTTCCAAGAAATTTTCATTTCTCCTAGATTCTCAAATTTGTTACCATATAGTTGCTTGCAATATTCTCTTATAATTCTTTTGATCTATTTTCTGTGATTACATTTCCTTTGCTGTTTCAGATCTGATTTTTTTTTTTTTTCTGTTTTATTCTCCTTATCTTAGATTCAGGAAAGATTAATTTATTTTATCAATTTCTTCCAAGAAAACCTTTCATTTGTAATAACTACATTTATTCTTCTTGATTAAAGTTATATAACTTTATTTGTTTTAGTTTGTTTGGTTTTAGTGTCTAAATATGAGTATTAGGTTTCTTTGTTTTTATTCTTATTGTGTGATAATGAAGGCTTCTGAGGCAATGTTTTCTTCTGAGTAGTACTATCTTGTTTTTTCAAAGGTAATTGTATGGGATATTTTGTCCAACATTGCTTTCCAAAGAGGCTATAGTTTCCTTTTTTAATTTTTTTTTTTTTTTTAATTTTAAGTAAATTCATATCAGGTTAATGTGAGGGTACAAGCAACCAGGTCAAAATATTTGATTTTGTTATGCAGAGTTCATCTTGTGGTTATGTCCCACATACAAAAGATGTGCCAGCCCACCCCCTGTCCATTCAGTGAGAGCACCCCAACTCCCTCCCTCTCTCTTGTTACTTCTCCCCCCAACTTGAATTGAAATGAATTTTTCTCCTATTTAGGAGTAATTTCATTTCTAATTTTTTTTCTTTTTATTCCAAGGATTACTTAGAAATATCTTTTAGATTTTCAGATATGGAATTTTTTTTTGATCATTTAAAAATCGTTTCGTAGTCTGTTTTGTGTTACTATACCAGAATACCTGAAACTGGATAATTCATAAAAAAACAGATATGTTTCTTACAGTTCTGTAGATTGGGAAGTCTAAGGTTGAGGGTCTGGAATCTGGGGAGGGCTTTCCTGATGTGTAGAAGGACATAAGAGCATCAGAGGGGCCCTACACTCATCTTTTTACTGATCTTTTTACTGATCACAAATTCATTTCTAAGATCAGGATGTTAATTCATGCATGAGGACAGACTTGCTCATAACCCAATTACCTCTTAAAGTCCTCACCTCTCAATACTATTGCATAAGGGATTACATATCTAACATATGAACTTCTGGGGAACACATTCTAACCATAGAGGTAATTGTATTGGTAGACAAAGAATACACTCTGTATAAATCTGATGTTAAAAGTTCATTAATTTTTTTATGACAAGTATATGGCTAATTTAAAAATCCATGATTATATGGAAAAAATGAATACTCACTATTTGAGAAATATAAAGTTTTCTCTACGTATATCAAAAAATTATTAGATATTCATATGTATCAGATATATACATACCTCATACGTCCAGTTTATTGATTATACTCTTCAATTCATTTTTGTCCTTTCTAATTTTTTCTAGCAGTTCTGAATCATTCTTAAAATATATTAACTAATATACTTAGTTGTCATTTTTACTGTAAATATTATGTTTTAACTTCCCAGATATTATATCTATACATATATATTTATATATAAAATCAAGGGTAAATTATAATATATTCCAAGATATTATATATATCTATAAATTTTTTTTCATTTCTTATTAGTCATGTAGTTAACTCTTTTGTTTTTGACTTTTAAAAATCCCATTGGAATGCACATTTTTTGCAAATAGAATATAGGTTTCCTAAGGCCAATTAGATGATCTTTCCCCTGGAAGAATTTGGTTAGTGTCAAGACTACTATACTTAAAGTTTTCCTATTACTATACCTTATGATTATTATTTAGTTTTCACTGCCTATTTTTCTTTATTTTCTTGTTGATTTAATCAAGGTAGTATTTTATTCCATTTTCTATGTAAATCTGATATTTTACTGTATTTTTCCAATTCATTAGCATTTAACTTTCTTCTGCTTGAACTATGATACACATATATTTCTTTACATTACGTATGCAATTTAGAGGCATAGTTTTCCTCACAAAGGTCTTTTTTTCTCCCCCAATAAAAAGAGATCATTAAGAATATTTTTCAGTCTCTTTTCTTCCCTTGTACCCTCCATCATTCTAGGTGTAGAGTTTCCCTTGAGTATATCTTACTATTTTAAGGGTTTTTAACACCTAGGTTTCATATTTTCAGGAGTCTATTATTAACTGATATTTGATAATACAATGAAGATCATTACAATATAGATAATGAAAATACATATTAACATAATTATATATGAATATTTGTGTGCAAATATATTGTATATATAAATTACTTGGTATATGTATATAGATATCCAAGTTTATGTGTGTATATGAATGTGTGTCTGTCTTAATATTATAAGATTCATTGCTCACCACATTTTCTTCTATTATTTCCTAATTGTGAGACCAAGTTCAGGTTATAACTTTTATCTGAAATCAAACTTGCAAATCTAAGAAAAGAAAATTGAAAATTAAAACAAATGTCAAGTACAAACTCATTTTGACTGTTTTTTGTGATTTAGTTTATTTTTCTTAGATGGGTCTTCAAGTTTGTAATATTTTTATTGGTACTTTGGGTGTTAGGGGAATAAGAGAATTTAGTCAAAGGGATACTTTATAAACAGGGAAATTAGGTCATTAATGTTTGTTCCTGCAGAGCCTCTATTTGGTTTCCTCCAGCGTGTAGTGTGTATATTTTCTGTATCTTCTTTGATACCATTAAATTCTTTTAGTGATGCTGGTGATTCAAGTGTGTCATGATAATATAATTATTAAGAATCAAAATTTTGTTCACTTAGCCTTTAATACTTAAAGACATTCAAATAATTATATTCAAAAGTCAGAATAATTGATATAAAGCATAATGCATGTAAAATAAAATTTCAAAATTATAAATAGTATAAACATGTTCTAAAGTGAAATTAAGAGTTTATATTAAGTTTGAAAAACATTTGTTAATTCTGAAGTAGAATTTTTTTTGAATTAGAAAATCTAGTGACTTCTGTAAAAAGATTAATAGTAAAAAAAAAAAAAAATGAACAAATTCTCATTATAGTAAAAGTGAATTATGGATGTGCTTGTGTGTGTAAGTGTGTAATAGTGATTCAAAGGCCAGGTTTGAACTTCCTTAATCTGATGTTAAACAGGGGAGAGCCTTGATTTTTTTTTTTTTAAATCCTTTGTGACCTTTTAATGACCTTTGGATGCCAACTATTGCTAAAGAATATTCTGAAAGTTAGAGAAATTCCTTGGGGGAATTTTTCAGGTGTGTTTTTGTTAAGTGCTTAACATGAATGAATTCTCAGATCTTCTATAATTTCATGACACAGGACATATACTCTAAATGCAGGTGCATTTCTTTAACGGCAAGCATTTATTTAACAAATTTCCTTTAGAGTCTTCTGGTGTCAGACACAGCATGACAGTAGTTAAGGATCTGTCACCATTACCGTTAAAAACCTTATTGTTTAGGCTTTGTTTCCTTGACTGTTTCAAATTACATCTAGCTGAAACTTGCCAAAGAAGTTGTCAGCTTAGATATGACTTTGATTTTGAAAAACTGTTGAAAATAGGAAAGCCATTTATAGTGACAGAAAAAGAGAATTTGGCTGGCATCAAGTGTCTTTTCTTGCTGAAATATACTTGTTCATGAAGTTTTCCAAACAATTGAAGTATGGATTAGTACATTTTGACACTTTAAAAATAAGCACGCTTTACAACAGGACAGATAATTAACTGGAAAAATATATGTCTGCATGTATATTAGAAATGTTTCCTGGCTCCATTTTACAAAAGGTGTCTAATATGTCACTATGATAGGACTGAAGTGGAAAGATTCTATTTATGCAGAATATGAATCAGGAACATCTCTAGAAACATCTACTGCAAAAAGAATATTTGCATAAGAATATGCATTTTTATCTTTTTGGTGTCTTCTGAGAATTAGGTTAAAACTATAGGGTTTTTCTCTTTTTTTCTTTTTTGTCTAATGCTTAGATTCAGAATAAAGTAAAACTTAAATAGGTTAATCAGTATATTAGACTTCCCAAGAAAAGATTTTTCTGAATTGTGAAGTCTAACAGAAGCATCCAGAATATAATTCATAGAGATAAAAAGATGGAAAACTGAAAGAGAAATTAAGAGGCATGAGAAAAAAGTAAAAGTGATAACATTTACCTAATAAGAGTTCTGTAAGAAAATGGAGAGAATAGGTAATTGTTTATATTTATGTTGAAAAAAGACATGGGTTCTCAAATAAACAAACAACATTGATTTACAAGCAGGATTTGATAAATAAATTTATATCTAGAAAATCTAAAATCTACCAAACAAGGAATCCAGATTACTACTCTTTTCTAGGTAATTTTAATGAAGACAGACTTCTCACAATAAAAAGGACATGCCAGATATCAATTAAATAATCTTTTGTAAGCTCTACAGGAAAACAAATCTGAGATTCTATTCCCAGAAAAATGTTGGTCCAGAAAGAGCACAAAATATAGACAACAAATGTAGATATACAAAGACTGAGTTTGTTATTTATACTACTTATTATTCGTGTATTATTCTTTCTGTTGAAAACCTACTGATATTTTTACTTCATTATTAAGAAAATTGAATTGAAAAGGAAAAAGTGGGAGGCAAATAAAAGAGAAAAGCATGTTGGTTAATGCTAACTAGCTTTGACTGTGTGCCCCCCTACCCCTGCAATGATGTAGTGAGGGAAGGAGGCTGGTTAGAGTTAAAGCCATGCTAAGGGCCTCATCTGTTTGGAGTAATAAACATTTTGATTAAAAATAGAATGTTAAAAATACATGTTAAAAATTAAGGTCAACCATACAAAGAATAAAGATAGAATTATGAAGTGTTGGGTTGCCCGTCTCCTAAAATGTCAGAGTTTCAGATACCTGCCTGGGTTCTTGGTTTTTGGAGCACTTTTGGTCAGAAATGACCAGACACCCCAAAGTAAGACAAGCATGAAACAAAGTTTATTGAGGAAGAAAACTGTAGGTTTACAGAGTAAGAACAAGATAAAGGCTTATGGAACAAAATACATTTGCCCTAGATGGTGAATAGGCCTCTGTCGCCAAGGTAAGTAGGCAAAGAGGCAGAGACAAGGGTTCTCTTTCATACTGCCTGGATCAGACCTACCTTGTAATTCATAGGTCACCTTGGAACCAGAGTCTTACTGAGCATATGGACCTTCTAAGAGCCTCTCAGAGAACCCAGGGCTGGGTGAAGCATGTGATGTGATAGTCTTAAGGCTGTTTTAGGCTGCCTTCAAGGTGCTCTTGTGCCTGTTGTTAGGCTAGAGAATCTTCTTCATCCTTTTGCAATTGGAACACTAAGTTCTGCCTGGTAGTTTGGTAGAGAGATTCCTCCTCTCTAGGTGTGAGCAGTCCTTTGGGACAAAATTAAGGTGGGTGGCACCAAGACGGTAGCCGAGGGGCTCAGTCCTTGTCCTCCTTCCTCAGGAGTTCTTCACTAACTACCTAACACAACTTTTCTAAACTGTGTGCCCATCTTCAGTTTTAGAATCCATGTTTTAGCCTTGATAATTCAAGTCTGGTTCAATATGGAGAAGACGAAAACTGGTTTGACTCATCGAAACAGAAGCCACCTGATTGAGTCTCCTTTTTTTAACCCACCCAGTTTCCAGGAAAAAGATAGCATCCTTCAGGAAAAGTTAAAAATGTGTATATATATATATATATATATATATATATACACTCTTGCCAGTTATCTACAGATACATGATGAACGTCAGAAAGATATTTTGCTGAGCTTCTTTTGACTGAAGAGGTGTGGGTGGCTTTGGAAAAGAATAAAGTGTTCACAAAATGATGTATCGGCATAATGACTTCAGTGATGGCAGCTTCTGTTTATTGAGCATTTACACAGGCTGAGCACATTGCCTTAAGTCTTTTCACTTATTTCTGAAAACCACATTATGCTTTAGACATTATCATCCCATTTTAAAGATGTGACTACTTGTATGCAACAGCTTGTAAGTGGGGACCCTGAATCTGAGCCCAGATATCACTCTACCTTCTTTAGTCTCTCCAGTTCATTATCTTACATTTAATGTAATGCTCTCAATATAAATAGCTTGTTCTAATGGTTGACATATCCTGATCTTTTGAAACTGAGGGAGATATCAATGAACAAAATAAGACAATACTCTATATTTGAAACTGAAATTGAGGGAGATGTCAATGTACAAAATAGGACAATACTCTATATTTTTCCTTCTTCCATAGCATTTTTAACTTGTGGTCTTTGTGTGTCATATTGAATGCATAGAATAAGAGATAAAGTTTGTTTGCTTCAGTGGACTAAGTCTTTAATTCTTTAAAGAATATTTGTGGAATTTTTAAAGGCATCCATATTGCTGTTTGATATGTGCATCGTTGTATTTTATTTTTTTATTGGGAGAGTAGTTGGGCTACTCCAAAGTACTCCCATGGATAGCAAGTTCTTTAGGCAGGGAAAGCAGAAATAAAGATTTTTTTTTTTTTTTTTTAAGGAATCAAGATGGATACAGTGGCTTATACTTGTAATCCTAGCACTCTGGGAGGCTGAGGCAGGTGGATTGCTTGAGTTCAAAAGCTCAACACCAGCCTGGGCAAAAGCAAGACCGTGTCTCTACTAAAAATAGAAGGGTGCTTGTAATCCCAGCTACTTGGGAGGCCAAGGCAAGAGGATTGCTTGAATCCAAGAGTTTGAGATTGCTGTGAACTATGATGACCCCACAGCATTCTACCCAAGGTGGCAGAGAGAGAGAGGGGAAGAGACTGTGTCTCAAAATAAATAAATAAATAAAAATTAAAAAATACAAAAAAATAAAAAAGAGAATCATATAATGATATACCAAATTATAAATGTCAATAATTTATTCAAGTCTACAGGAAAAGCTGTGTCTATTCAAGCGAGTAGGGCATCATGTTATATGACACCATGCTCTATGAATGCTGTCTATCCTCACTTATAAGTTCTAACAATATAGAAATAGATGAAATAGTCTGGCTGTATTAAAATGCCTCAAGCAGGTGTTGAGAAAATTGTACAAATTTGGGAGAAAAATCCATCCATGTGAATCCTAAGCCACCTGAGAGAGAGGCTCCAGGATCTGCTAGCTCTGTTGGCTGCTTTCAGATGCCAGACATGTACCCTGTTCAATCTTGTCTTCCAGCAAATTCAAGCCCTCACAGCGACTCCTGGTCAGGATTTGGCTTCTTGTGTGGATTTCACCATAGGGAAGAATGCACTGAGCAACGTTCCGGCTGTTACATTACTCTCTTATGAATTGAAATCATGCTCTTTTGTTTTTGATAAACTAATCTCTGCCTAGGATATTCAGAAGATCCAATTTCCAAGCCTTTAAAACTGAAAAGCCATCTCTGGGTCATGATGCTGCCTTCCTTGGTCTATCCGCAGCTAGCCAAGCTTCCCCAAGTGATGCACACGTCCCTCCAATCTACACAGTTCCTCTGGCTCATCTGTGTTTTGTTGTTGTTATTTTGTTTGTTCTCTGTGTGTGTTCACATTTCTCTAGTACCAAGATTGTTATTTTTAACTTCTTGCTCTGATTTTGTTGGCATTTCCTGAAGCAAGATTTATGGATAAATAAAAAAGAGAGTGATTTACACTGAGAACAAAGGAATGTTTAGCTAGCAAATCTAAAACAAAACAAGATTTCTTTAATCTGTATAACATGGGCTTAAACTCTACAGTTAAGTTTGCACGGCCCTGTAAATTCCTAATCCTTATGTACCATATGTGCTGCTTTTGCTTTCAGAGTAGTAGAGGTTGTGCATTTACTTTCAAGTTCTGCCAGGCACTATGGCTCACTCCTGTGATCCCAGCACCTTGTGAGGCTGAGGTGAGAGGATTACTTGAGGCTAGGAGTTTAAGACCAGCTTGGGCAACATAGTGAGACTCCATCTTTATAAAAAAATTAAAACCAGGAGTGGTAGCACACACTTATGGTCCTAGCTTCTTGGGAGGCTTAGGGAGGGAGGATCATTTGAACCCGGGAGGTTAAGGTTGTAGTGAACTATGACAGTGCCACTGAGCTCTAGCCTGGACAACAGAATGAGACTCTGTCTCTAAAAAAAACAAACAAACAAAACTTCCCAAAACAAAATGTTTGATTCTTGATGATATTTGTAATAGACTGAATGTTTGTGTCTCCCTCAAGTTTATATGTTGAAATACTAACCTCCAAGGTGATGGGAGGTGGAACTTTTTGGGAGATAATTAGGCCATCAGAGTGTCGCCCTTGTGATGAGACTACAGCTTTATACGAAGAAACAGGAAATATTGTGTTGTCTCTCTCTTTGCCATGTGAGAGTACACTAAAAAGGTGGCCATCTGCAAACAAGGAGGGGAACTCTATCCGACACTGGATTTGGGGGTATATTGAGCTTGGACTTCCCAGCTTCCTAAAATTGATAAATCAGTGTTTGTTGTTTAAGCCACCCAGTCTATGGAATTCTGCTATTGCAGCTTGGGCTAAGATAATATCTCTTTCAGAAGACTAAGTTATAGGCTAGGTACCTATGGCTCAGCAGCTAGGGCACTGGCCACATACACCGGGGCTGGCAGGTTCGAACCCGGCCCAGGCCTGCTAAACAACAATGACAACTACAACAAAAAAAATAGGCAGGCATTGTGATGGGCACTTGTAGTCCCAGCTACTTGGGAGGCTGAAGTAAGAGAATTGCTGTGATGCCATGGCACTCTACCCAGGGCAACATAGTGGTACTCTGTCCCCCCCCCCCAAAAAAAAGACGACTCAGTTATAAAAAATCAGGATCTAAGCTTTGTATTTGTGTGTGAGAAAAGGATAAAATTTCTGTTGCTCAATCACCAATCTGAACTGACTGATAATGAATTAGTAAAAGTAAATTGGCAAGATCAAGTAACATTTATTTTGAAAGTAGTACAGTATGAAAAAGCAATTAATAAACACATAATATGAAAACTGAAATGCTAACTTAGAACTTTTGCACATTCTTTGGGGTGGTTACCCCCAGAAGTGTTTCCTTTCAAGTCTAAAACAACACAAAAAACAGACAAGATCTAGGGATCAGGAGTCTTAGAATTCAGACAAAATTTTGTGATTTGAGGTCTTAAAAGACACTGAATTTGCTCAGAAAAATCTTTTTTTTTTTTTTTTTTTTTCCTAGTGTGGGAGGGTATATTCACATGATGCAAATAATGAAAAAAATGGGTTACACTCACCACAATGACAGAGCTCTCTCTCATGAAGGAACCAGAGGCCAAGAAGAAGTAAGACCACAGGTATGAGTCTACTTCATTTTGGATATTTCATCTTATACTTCCTGCCTTACAGATCTGCAATTTCATGTTTGTACACCTCACACTGGCATTGGTTTTGTGAAAGTCTCTCTTCTCCTCTACAACATGGGGGTGATAATATATAATTCCAGGTTCTTGAGGGTCAAGTGGATTGATGTATACAAGGCATTTAGAGCAGTTCTTGGGAAGGCATGAAACTTTCAAAAGTTCCTTCATCGCCTTCTCATTAAATCACAATTTTTGCCTGGAAAACTGCTGAGTTACCTTTAGTCATTTCTTCTGTTTACATATCATGTGAATTAGTTTACAAGGACTGCCATGACAAAATACCTTAGACTGGGTGACTTAAATAACAGAAATTAATTTTTCTCATAGTTCTAGAGGCTTGACATTCAAGATCTTGGGTTCCTCAGGGTTAGTTTCTTCTGAGGTCTGTCTCCTTGGTGTATAGATGGTTGCCTTCTCCATAAGTCCTCACATGGCTTTTTCTCTGTTCATGCACATCTTTGATCTTAGAGAGCCATCCCTACATCCTTGTTTGACCTTAATTGCCTCTTTAAAGGGCCTGTCTTTAAATGCAGTCCTATTTGGGGTTAGAGCATCAACATATAGATTTGGTGGGGGGACATAATTCAGTTTCTGACATTCTACAAGACATTTTAAGGCTTGCATTGAAGTGAACACTGTGGACACAGTTTGTAAGAACAGACTTTACCCTTCTTGAAGATATTTTTAGGCCGGCTTTTGGCTTCAATGAAGGTAGATAACACTTTGAGTTGGGTTTTAGCTCTGTGTTATCACCCCCACCAAATCTGCTATAGGACGGTCCTGATTGAAAGAAGCTTAATTTTCTGGTCCTGAGGTGAAAGGTAGACAGTTGTTTGAGGGCACAGGCCAAGGGCAAGTGTAAACATAGCCCAGTCCTAATCTGCTCCCAGGGTCAGAAGGAACCACAGGCATTTATTATCCTGTGTGAGTTTATAAGAAATTCACTTTAAGAATCAGGCAAAGTAAGAAATCGAAGTGGACATTGATTAAGTTCAGGTCCTTTCTATGACTATCACTGTGGTTGTGTGTTTGGCAAGTTGGAAGTTCAATTTATTTATTTTTTTCCAGAGAACCTAATGGTATATGGAGCTAGATGTTTGCATGGTGATGGGAAGCCAGTTAACATAAATGACATCTGAGTTCTTTCCATGACACCCAATGAAGTTCAAGTTATGGTTTTTCAGATGCTAGTAAATCTAGGTGACTTGACAAAGGGTCCCGAGAGAGAGAAGGCCCATTAGACACTGAGGTGAAGTTACCCAACGTGTGTAAAGCAGAAAGACTGGTGAGATAGCTCCCATTCTAAGTTGGGTCATCAGAAGAGATGATCATTTCATGTCTCTAAGGCAATAGGCACAGGATTTATCTGAGCCATCCACTCAGGAGGCAGGTTCACCATCTTGAGGCTACTGCGTGAGGGAGCTTGAGGAGAGATGCTGGTGGGGTAGTCTGGGCACTGCTGGCTGAGTTAGCACCAACAGAATGTTGTCATTTCTTCACTCTGAAGGTCCCTGCGACAACCTAGTTTTATGCTGTGTGTGAAAGTGCTGGGGTTTCCCAGCATTCATGGCTACACCTAGGTGAGGACTTTCTGGGGACACCTCTGACCCACTCCAAGGATTAATCATTCCCACCTTGGTTCAACCTTAATGTTTCATACTTTAATTATACAATTTAATTTTTTCACTGTCATTTTCCATTTTTTTTTTTTTTTTAATTAAAAAGAACTTCTATAATTTTTTGGCTCCACAAAAGCTGGATCCACCCCATGACATGGAGAATCAGGCTTGGAATTTAATCATGGTGGTGTGTAGACCTGCATAGGAGACTGAACAGCCTTGATAGGAGTCTGAACAGTACAGTCTTGATATGTCTCAAGCCCATGATTTGGAGGTAGCTTCTATTAATAATTATTTCTTTTGCACATCTATTTCCTCTTCTAAGATGAAAGAGCCTTAAAAGCAAGAACTGCATATATTTTCCAGTTCTTTCCATCAAGAACAGAGCATGCACATTGCAAACCCTCAATAATGGTTTGCACACAAAATGAACATTATACTAGATGTATTAAGCATCATGATATAAGAATGTTAGACATTTAGAGAAGTGCTGCCCAATAGAAATATAACAGGAGCCACAAAACCGCTTATGGCACTTAGAACACATCGCAGTTTAGATGGCCTTCATTTCGTGTGTTTGGTCATCACCTATGATTATGATGTTGGATGGTGCAGATGTGGAGAACAGAGACAGAAAGTCGAGAATGCTTTTATCCCAGTACTTTAATGATCATGATTTCTAAGTTCTAACTGTATCTTTTGCCACATGATATTACATTAATTTTATGTCAAAATGACCTTGGCTAAAATTTAAGGGTAGATTGAGAGCAAAGACTACACAAGTATTAGCATTTAATGTAAACTTGGAGGCCACAGTCTTTTAAAAGTTGCAGTTGAAATACACGCAGCCTCCCAGGGTCAGTTTTTGTTGTTGTTTGAGATAGAGGCTCCAGGTAGAATGCAGTGGCATCAGCCTAGCTCACAGCAACCTCAGACTACTGGGCTCCATTAATCTTCCTGCCTTAGCCTCCTGACTAGCTGGGACTATAGGCCTCCACCACAACATTCAGCTAATTTTTCTATTTTTATTAGAGATGAGGTCTTGTTCTTGCTCAGCCTTGTCTTGAACTCCTGACCTCAAGTGATGCTCCCATCTTTGCCTCCCAAATTGCTGGGATCACAGGCCTGAGTCACTGTGTCCAGCCCAAGGTCAGTGTTTTTATTATAACATACAAATAACATTGTGATATCTTCAAAGAGATAGTGTTCTCATTTATAAATCATTATAATAACTCCAAGACCCTTCATTTCACAGTGGAATTTCCTGGGCTTATTAGGTAAAAATGAGTGTGTTGTCTAGTACATTCTGCTCCTGGAAGCTCATCTGCTTCAACTCCAATAGATGTAAAAACTATATGTTTACATGGGAAAAAAGTCATCAACATCTCCTATGGTAAATCTTGCAGGCAGGGAACCTTGTGTAAACCCTGGTGTGGCTGTGCTGACTTCCTAGTCAAACTCAGGCAGTGTCACTGCATGTGGCAGATTAAATTTCAGTGAGCTTGGGGAAGTAATTGGGCTTTGACTATTACCCATTACTTGGAGAATTGTAAATGTCTGGAAATGAAACCAGATGATGTAACATCCAATTAATGTTTTGGGAGCAACAAGATCCACAGAGAGACAGAGCAGGCAAGGACCTAAATCTAATCCTTAATTTTTGAAACAAAAATTCCCAAGACCATGAGGGGTTTAAGGGGTTTAAGCAATGCAATCAAAGTTAGACAAGTGATCTTCACTACAGCTGGGACTAGGTCCAAGTTCTCCTGACTACTTAGCTGCCCGTTCATTCCTCTCCAGCCACACCAACACTACATTTCCCCCCATGTCTTCCTTTCTGCAGTTTTGTCCATTTCTCTGGACTTTGTTATCTCCAGGGAGGAGAGGCAAGGAAAGAAAACCCGAAAGCTGTCAGCATTGGTTCCTTCCATTACTTTATAAGGTATGATAATTGCTCCTATTTCCTGCTGTAGCAGAATAGAAACATGTGATATTCTATGTACATATTGGCTTGAGGAAAAATACATATTTTCTGAGCCAGAGTTGGTGGAACTAAAATGAAAAAAAAAAAATAAATAAAGTAAGCTAGATAACTAAAGGGATCTGGGACAGGAAGGATAATTCTAGTTGGATCTTAGCTACCACGAAAGGAAAATAGATACTTGATAAATATTTATTTGATTGATTAATTGAAAGAGATGGCAGAGGAAGAAAAGGAATTGCTGGTGGTTCTCTACAAGGCTTGGGGGGTTTTGAATGTGGAGTTTGGGTTGGCAGAGTCCAGGGGTGCCTTCCCCGAGGGGACATCGGGACAGGCAGCTTGTCTCATGCAGATAGACAAGGCACTGGGCTGTTTCCCAACTGAGTGTCCTTAAAATAGCTTCTTGTCCTATTTGAAACAGGAGGGATGCCCAAAGTGACTGCTTCTGGGGTTCCTACGTCAACCCTATTGCTCTAGGGAAGAAGTGGAGGTTGCGGGAGCTGACGTTACCCTTCACAGAAAATCTAGGTATTCAACAAGCGAACACGTGTGTAGAAAACAGGCACATTATACCTTCTTTCCCTTTGATATGAAGAAATTAGATCCTTTCCACCTTTTTTTTGATGTTTAGAATAATAGGCTGAGGGGGAATGATGAGAGTTCTGGGTGAAGCCAACAGAAGGAATTTTTCATCCCATTCAGGGAGGAGCTCTGACACGGCCTCTCCTCTCCTATACCGTGCTGCTTTAGAAACAAAATCTTCCCTGTACCTCCATTGGTGGTTCCTGTGGCATGCATTTAAACGTGTGTTTATTTTAAGTCTCTGACTCGGCTCTGAGGAGAGATTGGAAAGCGCCAGCCTCAGGCACTCTTGATCTGCGCCTCCTGAATGCAGGATTCATCACTTAAATGTAATATATTTATAATCAGGGCCAAGGCAGCATGACCTTGTTTCATCCTAAATAGATCACAGGCAGCTAGACGTGGGAGCTTCTGGCTTTAAATTAGATGCAAGGCGCGTTAGCCGTCAAGGACTTCGTTGTAATTCAGTTGATCTCTTTAGGTTTGATCTGTTTCTTTCTCTGTTATTTATACAAAAAGGAAACAGAAAAGAGGTGGTGAGTGGAGGGGAGGAGGTAGGGACTCCCTGTTAAACCAAACCAGGGGAATTGAAGGTTGCTCTGCAGGCCGGGGCTGAGGGGGAGGAAGACAATTTGTCTGAGGCTTAGATCTCTGAACCCAAGGTAATTAATTTCCAAGCCATGCCTACTCCTTTCTGGAAACATTAATCATGAAAAAATGTTAAAAAGCACTAAAAACAAAAAACAACAGAGTCAGTTGTTATTTATTGCTTCTCTGCACAGCAGTGCTTAAAGACAACTCACCAGGAATGTTTAAAGACAATTTTTTTTTTCCTCCCAGGACTTAGTCCGGAAAGACTGTATATAAATATCCTTTTAGGAGGACAACTCTGCTTCCTTCAGTCTCATCTTTTACGCTGTTCTGCCTGACACTGCCTTAACCCTTTCCATAAGGTGTAGTAACTTGAATTACCCTCAAAAGTCAGAATGGCTGGAGTAAAGGAAATACTGACTGTAGTTGGTGGGAATCCACCCGGGCATTGTTGCTTTAAGGCATCTGATTAGTTACCGCCCACAGCTGGTTCCTCCACCCTCCATCCCACTCCTCTTGCCACCCACCTACCCAGTGTCCCCTCATTATAAGGTCTCCTATCTTGGTATTCATCCTGGAGATGAAACAAGTGAGGGCTAAACTAATTAACCAACCAGTGGTGATCTACAGCTTCAGCACCTTGCATTCCTGAAGATTTATCCCATTTCGAATTCATTGCCATTTCCCTCCAGGGAAATAAAGATTGCTGCCTATTAAAGATGGGGACAGAAAAAGGCACCTTCACTGGAGACAGCCTGTACAAGAAAATAATACTGTAATCATTCCCTCCAATCAGCTGAAAAGGATTAAATCTTCTGCTTCTAAAGTAATGTTCCAATTGAGCCTTGGGGAAGAATAATTCATGATTAGGGAGAAGGCTGGTCTAGCAAATGTGAACATTATGTCCATTACTTAAACACACTTCCTGGGCTGACTGCTAATGTACCCAAGGGACTCACAGCCCCAACAACTGATAGGCGCAATGAAACAGCCAGACAAGGACAAGAAGTATTATCATCTGCATTCAACAGCACTGCATACACTTTACCACTGCTAAATCACTGCCTTTGGTAAATAGCCCAGATCACTCATTTTAATAGAAGAATTCTTCTCTTCTTTATGTGTATTAAACAACAGACTCTTATGAGCGGTGGCAGTGTATTGATTCCTGGGAAAGGCCGTGTGAATACCAATTCTGTAATTTATGCTGTTTTGTGGCTCTGGCTGTATTTGTTATGCATAGTGTATTAAACATTCAATAGCTCAATTTAATCTTTGCAGCCAAATTGCACAGCACATCATGCCAGATAGTGGTTGTTTCATATACACAGCCCATCTGCTTCCTGTTCTATAATTCATTCAGCAGGCAAAGTTTCTGGCAGCCTCAGGCTACCAAAATATATATATATATCCTTAGGGTACCAGAAGTGCTTGGCACTCAATTAGTTCCCCAGGTTTCTAGCGCTATGTGTGCATGAGTTGAGGTATGTGTTCCCACTTTTATGTGAATTAGAGATGGGAATAGTTTGCTAAGTCCTGTGTCCTTATCTGGACAACTGTTCATTAACTTTTGGGGTTTCACAAATCCAAAAGGAAAAAAAAAGTTAGGAATGAAACAAAAATGTTCCTTCTCCCTTGGGAAATTATCCACGGCAATAAAATGTGTTCTCTCGACCATCCTCTATCTAAATAGATTGATTTATATTGTGTGTGGGGGGAAATAAATAAAACAAACCAAAAAGTACTATAAACTTTTGGCTCCTTTCTCTGGATGAACCACTTGGGATTAGTGCTCTTATGGTGAATGTTTATTTTCCTTACAATCCCCTCCCTTCTTGGAGCCCTGCCTCTGTCTCAGTGTTGATGGTAACTTTGTCCTTTCCTCATCTCTGCTTTCTATTTGCTTTTAAAGAAGTCAGTACGTAAATGTTGCCCAGTGGAAAACTACATTTGCCGTTTATTGAAGTCTTTCTGCAACTCTCAGTTCAAATGCCGGATTTTCAGAGCGTTTTATGGCCTTGATACCACACTCAGGGGATGTGGACCACCCTGGGTTTGGGGTGATCATTTTATGCCTTTTTGGGAAAAGTGACCAAAGAACCCATCTTATGGACTGGAATTATAGCCTCTCAGAGCGGAAGTTAATCATCCATTCCAGTGACCTCATTTTACAGGTGGTAACAGCCAACATTTGTGTAATGCTGTAGAGCAAGATCAAAAGTGCAGATGCCAACAGGGCCCAGCTGGGTTTCCCAAGTGACTGACACCTGCCTTTTGGGAATGGCTGGGACCTGCATGAGAGGAGGCCAGCCCATGCCATGCAGAGGTCAGCCCAGGGTTTCCAAATCTTCTGGTTTTTCAAGAGAAGGTGGGAATTTGGATTTTTTTTAAATAAAAAAATCTGCTTTTTTTTTTTTTTTTTTTTTTGGCTTTTTCAATGTTGGCATTAAATGACATTATATATCTGAAAAAAAAACACTACATGGGCCAAAGAAAACACATATGTGGGTCCGATAGAGTTTTTGGGTCTCCAGTTTGCAAACTCTGCTTTTGAGTCTGTACCAGCCGATTCAGTGCATTCTTGCTACACAAGTATTTTCCCCGGTAGAAAACTGACCCTTAGGGAGTTTACGGTCTTGCTCAAGTTTGTATTGCAAGTTAGGGAGAAGGGTGGGACCAGGATTAAATCTCCTGGTAGAAACTTCAGGATCCCTTCTCATGGTTTTCATGTAACTGTGTTTTCCCCTGTGGCGCACAAAGGTTTGCCAACATAGAAATTGGGACCTTCTTGTCACAGGGGATTGCAGTTTTTTCCTGACTCTAATCACCCACTCTGTTACTATCACCATTAGAACATATTACTTTGGTAGGGTTCATCTCTACCTTTCTCTGGGATTATGCTCCTTGGGTGAACTATGTGTCCAACAAGCAGAGCTCATATTGCAAACAAAACATTAGCTTTCTGTTTGTTTCCCACTGTCCTTAAAGTTTATTGACTGGTGGTCATCTCCCCATCCTCCATCTTCTTTCCTCCCTATTCAAAACTACAAAAACTACAATGGGCTTTTCTGCCCATTGTTCACTAATATACAGTCCCATAATTCCTTTGCGCTACAGACCCTTGATTTAGTAATCGGAACATTCAGGCCTGAGGAGTAATCAAAAATTCTAACCTGACTCAGTTTGTGCTAGAGCAGAATTCTAATGACCCTGCAGTCGTCCCTGGTCTTGTGTAATCTTCTTCCCTTCGACGGTGGGTGAATTCTGCACTATGATGAGATACCCCTCTCAAGATTAAATGACTTTATATGGCAAAAGGGAGACAATGCAGGTGCACCAATCAAATGACATAAGCTCTTCAAAAGCATGGCATTTTCTCTTGCTAGTTGCGGAAGGAGGTGTCAAGGACCCGTGCAAGGAGCCGAGAGCCATTAGAAACTGAAAGTGGCTTCTGGCTAACAGCCAGGAAATGGAGACCTCAGACCTGCAGACACAAGGAACTACATTCCGCTGATGGCCTCGTGAGTTTGGACACGGATTCCTTTTCAGAGCCTCAGGATGAAAGGCCTGAGGGCCGACACCAGCAGCCTAATGAGATGCTTAGCAGAGGACTCAGCCGAGCCATGGGAAACTTCTAACCCACAGAACTGTGCGATAATAAGTGGATGCTTAAACTGCTCAGATTGTGGTGAGTTGTTATGCAGCAGTAGCGCACTAATACAGACTTTAATCTCCCCTTCCCCAGCAAGACCTTCTGTCGTAAAGGGGAGCCTTTGGCTTCTTATGCTATTGTATCCATTCTGACACGCCTCCCTCACCCCAGCTAGCTGCTGTCTATTTTACTGGGGAAAAGGGTGAGTAGAGTGGGGGGAAGGTGTTGTAAGGAATAGGACAATTCTTACATGGCTGGTGGCTTCTCTCTGAGTCTGCGGAGGGGTGGAGCTGAATCTCTTATGGGTGGTGTTAAAGGAATTTTGGAGGTCCCTTGCTGCCCTTCTCTTCTACAGCTCCCTAAGCCTGGGCTGATGCCCCTTTATTCTGAGGAACCTAAAGGAGGCCTTGTGGGCTTGTTCTTCTGCATAAATTTGCTTTTGGTCAGCAAAAAATACCAGCCTTCTCCCTGGCTATGTTTGACACTGAGTGCTGGCAGGTGGACTCCATGCTGCAATTTGCTCCTGGCTTTGCCACCCAAACAGTCAACTCTGTATTTTGTGGGCTGGACTCAGGCCCCAGACCACACTCCATCTTTGTCTTTCTTAGGCACGAATCATGCACCTGTACTTTTTGTCTCCCAATGGCAGGCAAACCATTCAGAGCTTTCTGAGTGAATCCTTTCCAGTTGCTTTCCTGGACATGGAGAGAGAAGGAGGCACTCACCATGTCTTTCCATAAGGAGCAAGGCTGTGGTTTTGCATGTTTTGGGGAGGGGGCAGCATTCATGTTCCATTTTGTGCAGCTGGCAGCTTCTAGAACACACAGAGCACAGAGAATGCAATTGGAATGACACCCTGAGGTGTGCAATGGGATTTCCCTTGTGACGCGGAGTCACTGTAGGGCACAGACTTCTTTCAAAAATATCCTTCATCGATCTTCTCTCTTTATCTTTTCTTCCTCAAGTGGGTGGCTGGGTACAAGACCAGCAGGGCGGGTTGTCAGCTAGGCTTTGGGAGGTTGTGTCTCACACGAGCTTTGGTACCCTCTCATATGAACCTTTCTAACCTCCTATTACACTGTCCAACTGTCTGGGCGTCTCCATGAGCCCCTCGCAGCACTGTGCCATGAAGACATGTGGGGCGGATTTAAAACAATAGTTCCTGCCCTGATGTCTGTCCTGCTGGCCTCTCCCTCCACATGCTGGCGGACAGTCTCTTTCAGGAGCCGAGAGCGGTCAGAACCTTGTGGCTTATGGCACATCTCTGGATGGCTTTGGCTTCTCAGCTCAGTCAGGCCTTAGTTGACTTTTCTACAGGCCATCTGTCCTCACGTAAAAGTTCTTTTGATTTCTGAAGAGCTCCTGCTCTGCGTGTGTCACTGTGTATGTTCCTGTATGTGTGCTTGTGTGTGTGCCCCTGTGTGTACCCCTGGGTGTGTACCCTTGTGTGTATGCCCCTGTGTGTGTGCCCCTGAGTGTGTACCCCTGTGTGTGTGCCCCTGAGTGTGTCCCCCTGTGTGTGTCCATGGGTGTGTACCCTTGTGTATGCCCCTGCATGTGTGCTCCTGTGTGTGTGTCCCTGCATGTGTGCTCCTGCGTGTGTGCCCCTGTGTGTGTGCCCCTGCGTGTGTGCCCCTGCATGTGTGCTTCTGTGTGTGTGCCCCTGCGTGTGTGTTCCTGCGTGTGTGCCCCTGTGTATGTGCCTCTGCATGTGTGCCCCTGCGTGTGTGCCCCTGTGTGTACCCCTGCATGTCTGCTCCTGCGTGTGCCCCTGTGTGTGTGCCCCTGCATGTGTACCCTTGTGTGTGTGCCCCCGCGTGTGTGCCCCTGTGTGTGTGCCCCTGTGGGTGTGCCCCTGTGTGTGTGTCCCTGTGTGTGTGCCCCTGTGTGTGTCCCTGCATGTATGCCCCTATATGTGCCCATGGGTGTGTACCCTTGTGTGTGTGCCCTTGTGTATGCTCCTGCATGTGTGCCCCTGTGTGTGTGCCTGTGCCTGGCTCTTTTTCATCTGTGCTTTCCTTCTGTAGAGTGTGCTTAGATCTTAGTGTCATGTTCAGGAAAATCAGCCTGGCTGACATCCACACTCATTCTCTCCCACTTTTGCTCAGCTCCTGCCTACACTTCGTTCCACACAGGGTCTGCTCAAAGTGTGCCAAGCCCAGGCTCCAGGACATGAGCTGCTGGCAAACCCTGCTGATGGAGAACATGGGTTCAGATGGTGAAGCAGCTCTTTGACACAGCTGGCCCACTCGTATGTGGGTCAACTGCATTGCCAGAAACACAGAGGTGTCTTGTTCATGAGACTGAAAACAGCCATTCTGAGTTATTGAGCAAGTGTCAGCCTCAGATTTTGGGTGAATATCTGCTTTAATTATCCAGAGCTTTTCTAGTCTAGAAGACTGCACCTGGTCAACTTGCCCGAAGGGCCTCTGAATACTTTTCTTCTCCTCTCTGAGTCCAGCTTATTACTCCATGATTCCCAGTTAGACTGATAGGGCCTGCTGTTCTTTTTTCCCACTCTTCATCAAAACAGGCCTGGAACCACACATTCATACTCCAGTATAAATGACTGATAACTTCAGGTGTTAGCAGTCCCAGGGTATTCAAAATCTTCAGAATGTGGCCTTATAATTTCTGACCTTTCTGACCTGGTCCAGTGTGACAGGGGAGAAGTGCAGGGTGTGTGTGTGTGGGTCTGCTTGTGCATCTGCACAGGCAGGTGTGTGTGAGTCCCAACCCATAGTTAACTGTTTGCTCTGATGCAAGTCACACTTCCTTTCTTTCCTCTAGGGCTGGTCAGCAGGTCCTTGCCTTGGTGGAAGTTGAAGATGGTCTCAAATTCTCCCAAAGCAGCCATGATATCTGTTCCAGGGCCTGCCAAATGTTTGTGATTCCTTCTAGAAAAATCAGTCATTGGATCATGAAGATACAAAAATCCTCATATTCCAAAAGACATAGTGACCCACCAGTCTTCACTGTGTAGTTACATTTGCATTCAGTAAGTATATCCTGTATACTTGTTATGGGTTGGATAGACCATGACAACCCAGTCTGGAGAGTGGATGATGAAGTCTGGTGCAGAGGGATTGTGGAGAGCAAGGGCCATTGTCCTGGGCAGTGGGCATGGGTATTGAGAGGAGACTTCTGGGCACTGGAGCACTGCTGGGAGTGACAAGAGGTGTGCATGGCTCGGCTTCCTTTAGAGATTTGTCTGGATTTCCTTTTATTCTGCCTTGCAGCCTCCTCTACCCTTCCTTCTGCCTCCCTCGTCTCCATCTCTTCTGGGTGTGGCTAGTTCTCTTCCTCCATCTCAGCCTGTCCTTCACCACCTTCTTCCCCATCCTGCTTCTGCTCTGTCCCCTGGCTGTTTGGAGGAGGGTGAATGGACAATGGAGACCTAAACAGATATGTCTGTCATGTTCTCCTTATGTTCTGACTTCGATAGAAGAAAAGGAAATTTGATCTTAAATGTTAGGCATTTTTTTTTTTTTTTTTTTTAGGAAATTCCAAAGTGTATTGGAGAGAGTGACTTTGCCTTATGGTTGAAAAAAAAGAAGTACTGGGGGTGGGATTTATAGTCTACCTTCTCCAAAGCTGGTCCTCTGGTGAAGAATCCTCAAGGATCATCCACATGGGAAATTTACAGTGGACACAAAGGTTTGAGTTTCAGGAGGCAAAAGTGAAAATTGCTTCACCTGCTCAGGGCTGTTTCCCTGATATTGTACCTTTGCTTTTCAAACTGGCCTGCAAATGAATTCCCTACACTATTGCTTGTCTTCACCGGGAGTGTGAGAGAGGCAATATGGAACTTGTTGCCTAAATTAATCCCTGCACTGACTTTTTGCGCCAGAAAGAACACTGGGGGTTGCTTTTTTTGAGGGGTGGTGGTGGTGGAAATGGGCATATTGTGGCTTGTATTCTCTAGCACAGAAGCACATGGAAAATACCTCCCAAACTGATGTCTCATAACAAAACAGGACACTGGGATCCTTTATTTGATAAGCCATTCTCATTGTGAGCACATTAAAAGATTTCTA
Source organism: Loris lydekkerianus (assembly GCA_963574355.1). Taxonomy (NCBI): domain Eukaryota; kingdom Metazoa; phylum Chordata; class Mammalia; order Primates; family Lorisidae; genus Loris; species Loris lydekkerianus. The sequence continues at coordinate 25,329 of CAUYPK010119874.1, forward strand.
AATAAAGGGGAAATAAAAACAGGGAAGACAAATTTAAAACAAAATTGCACAAAGCAATAGTAATGTCAGTGTTCATTGTTCTCTACATGGAGATCTGAAACCATTGTCCCATATTCCTTTAAAAGGAGAGATAGCTTTGGTAAATTAAGCAAAGTTGGCAGAAACCAGATTCCTTCACAGTAAATGCTTCAGTAAAGACTATACTTGAAAAAAGGCATAAACCCTCAGTGCATTGTAAGACCAAGGGTTGTAAGGAATAGTCCAAAAAGAGAAGAAAGTCTGCTCAAGGAAAATACTTTGCAAATGAATAATATTCAGTCTAAAAGAGACTCCTTAAATAAACTTCAACAGAGATACTGCTCAGCTGATATCAAGTGGCAACAAAACTTACACACATCTTCTGCTCCCAAGGTGAGCCAGAATCAGAGGTAGTGCAACATACGAAAAATTATAAACATTTCATTCCCACTTTAGCCAGATTTTCTTGTTCTGTAAACACACAGGCATCTGATGTTCCCACTCAGGTTGATTCATTCTGGGAGCAATGCATGTTCTCTCTCACTTTAAACATTTGGTCGCTCGATGAAAAGCATCACCACCACCTCGCTCAACCCATTTAGCACCTCTAAAAGTTGCTACATGGATTTAGTGATTAATGATGATTGATTTTTTTCTTGCCAGTTTAATCGTCTCACTTGAGTAGGGCTGATGTAGACCCAGCTGTGCTTAATTAGCCCAGAGGACTTAGAAACCATATTTTAAGGAAATGCTTATAAATGGCAGAAGCCTCTTCAATGATGCAGCCTGCTGAGGTGAACCCAGACGTGTGGCGGAGACTGTTTTTCACTGGGTCCAAGGAGTATGCCTGGGAAATGGATGTTGTATAAAACAGACATATGTTCTCACATTAGACTTGAGAAAGCTATTGTTATCTTCTAGAACATGGGTTATACAGGGAGACGGCTCAATATGAATGTCTTTCTTTATGACATGTTCTTAGCTAATTACTTAGAACAAGATGCTTGCTTCAATTGAGAAAGTAGGCTTATTATAGCACACATTCTATATGGCACATTTGTTTTATATATTTAGTAAATTTAACTTTTTTTAGTGTCCACCTTAAAATGTGGACTTGTATTATACTTAAAACTATTCTGTATTTACAAGGATATTTTCTTCTGTTGAGGATCCAAAATAAAGAACCAACTTTCTTTGTCTTCCTTCCCTTTATCTCTCTAACAGGAAAATTATTTCTAATCTCAGCCCATTCCCTATTAGTTGGGAAGTCAAACATTGCCTTCTGTTGCACAAACATGTGCCCATTAAACATAGTCCCTAAATCATAATCCTATTTCATAACACACAGCAGAAAGTAGTAATGTGTCATCACAGCTTCAGTTTCAGGTAGCATCTGATTTGAGGTAAAGTTGAGCCAATGACATAGAAAATCCATGACTCTTATTAGTACTTCACTTAACCTAAAGGGTCTTGAGGAACTTCATGAGGACAAGATACTCAGTGAGTTCTCAGGAGTATTTATAGATACACTTGTGCATATCACTGGAAATTGTCATGTGCAGAAATCATAAGGAGACAAAGAAAAGCCTTGTTGCAAGGCATGGTGCCAGACCACTGGGCTGCAGACTAGGGAAACTCTTGATGTGGTTGGAGCAAAGGGAAAATTAGGCAGGGAATGAGGAGACGGGGGTAGCAAGTGAGTGGCCTTCCAGAGGAGGTCAGAAGCGGGGAAATTGATCCTCAAAGAGTTCCCTGTTGTCAGGGTGAAAGGCAATATTTTGGTGTCCAAAACAGTGTTGTGTTTACAGAGTGCTACATTGTTCAGAATTCTTTGGACTGCCAGTGACAAAAACTCAATTTAAACAGTTTAAGCAAAAAAGGGGAATTTATTGGCTCACATAGCTTGAAAGGAAATAGGTACAGCTACTGAAGTTATAGTATAGGACCCAGGGCCTCCAGACATAGAACCAAATGCTTGACATTGTCTTTCTCTATCTCTGGCCACTGGCTTCATTCATCCATCTACCCACCTATCCCTCCATCCAACTGTCTATTCATCCATCCATCCACCCAGCCATCTAGCTGGCTAGCCAGCTCTCATTTCTATCCACGCTTGACTTTGTTCTGCAAATAAACTCTCTCCAATTGGCAGGATTTAGAAAATGCCATAGAAAGAGCTTGTTTGCCTTGTCATGCTTACAGCAATCCAACAGAGGGACTCTGTCTGGCCCTGGTAGGTATCTCATTCCTTCCCTAACCCTGACCAGGGAAAGAGATACTATTTGACTAGGTGCGAGTCATGTGCCACACTCACAGGTGATATTTTGCAGGGAGGAGATTTTATTACATTAATACAAAAAAGGATAGAATAATTTGCTGGACTCACAAAAGTAACGGATACCCTAGTTCCTTATAAATGCCATTGTAATATTATCACTAATTGACCAAGTAAAAATCCTTTTTCCTGAAAAACTGTTTATTCTGTTCAAGGCATTTTCACTTACAGTTATTTAAATTTTTGTTCTAAGTGGTCTTACAAGAGGATAAACACATAGTCTTACTTTATTGATAAAAAATCCTAGTTCTGGACTAAATAGTAGTAAATGTATAGAAAAGCTTAAGAATAACTAAAACATACACATTAAGAAAAAAGAACTGGAAAATCTAGGTCTAGTTCAAGTTTTCCTTCTTTTATAATAGGAAGGGACCCAGCAAAGGACTCAAAGGACTATCTAATTAAGGTGCTTGCTGTTTGTGAGCTTGGTTCTAGCCCAGCTATGAAGTAATCTGAGATCTCAGGTCTGGAAGGTCTGTATTCTCAAGGTGTAGACTAGATAGTCTGTCTCAAGTTTATGTTGTGGCTTTGGATTATCTACCTTTGTTCATTTTTGAAGAGTTAAAAGTTTTCCTAACATTAACTAATTGTAAGTGAGAAGACCCCAGGAAGGCAGTAAAAGTTACAAAAGGCAGTAACAGGCTTCATGCTCCACCTTCTGTGAGTAAGGCAGTTACAGGGGAGACCAGGCTTCAGATCAAGCCTCTTCAGGACCCCTGGGAACTGCCAGGGAAACGGCTTGGTTGTCTGCTTTTCCTTGTTTCCTCCATGTTCATCATTGTGGGTCTGAGCAGACAAATTTCTGTCTGGCAGTGTCTCGTAAGCATTACGTTGGATCCTGGGCAAAGAAAAAGTAATTCTCACTTTTTTCCTTTTCCTCCCTTTATATATCACCCATTTGCATTTAAATCCGAGTGAATCTGAATTTCCCTTTGCAGTAGAAACCTAATCCTTGGGTGGTAATCTATATTTGTAATGAACCAAATTTTGATTTCACTTAAAAGTCATTATAGTATAACTCACTCCAAGAGAATATGTCTAAGTAATGCTCTAGTCTGGGCAAAGATTGCTTGTGGTCATTTCTTCTCTTAGTTCCTTTTTATCATCTTTGTATTGTAACCTTTTTTTTTTTCTTTTTTCTGCAGTTTTTGGCCGGGGCTGGGTTTGAACCCGCCACCTCCAGCATTCGGGGCTGGCGCCCTACTCCTTTGAGCCACAAGTGCTGCCCTGTGTGGTAACCTTTTTTCCCTTTGTGGTAATTTTATGCTGTGAATTTGATGTTTCCTTCATTTAACACAGCTTTAAGCATGTTACAGAGGAATGCTTACAGGGGTCCTCAAATTTTTTAAACAGGGGGCCAATTCACTGCTCCTCAGACTGTTGGAGGGCCGGACTATAGTTTAAAAAAAAAGAACTATGAACAAATTCCTATGCACACTGCACGTATCTTATATTGAAGTAAAAAAACAAAACGGGAACAAATACAATCACACCGTCTCATGTGGCCCACGGGCTGTAGTTTGAGGACCCCTTTAAGGTCTAGGAAATATTCTGATAACAGAATAGTGAAGAATATTTCTTCTGGTATTTATATGATAGTACTGTGATTTCTGCGCTTTATCTTTCTAATTTAACTGTACTTTGATTGACATGTATTCAAAGGAACTCTACCAACTTTGGAATCCTTTCGTTTGAAATCACTAAGTATATTTATTTAAATTAAGTGCCCAACTGCCCTGAAAAAATTGATAAATCTTATTGAAGATGTACATATTTGATATGATTATATACCAAATCTGAGTTAGTGTAATTAGTATAATTGAGCATTACATTTGACTTTGAGCTTCCTGACAGCAAAAGCAAAAAGGGAAACTTAATTCACTATAATTTGCCTCTGAAAAAATGTTACCATAGCATTTTCTCAGGAAAGCCAGTCAATATTTTAGCATTAAATGTTTATAAAATGTTTTCATAATATTTTATGATATGAATTTCATAATATTCAAAAATATTTCATAATATTTCAAATTTAAATGCTGCTGATGTTAAGGATGTTTATTATAGTATTATTTATTATAGCAAAAAATGTAACTAGAAAGCAAATATTGACAAATGGCGTTATAATCATTCTCCACACCAGTATTATTTAGAATGATATGTGTTCACGTAGCAAAATCATATGATAGAATAAAATCAAGTTGAAAATGACTATTTTTCCCTCATATTCATGTGAAATAAAAAAACAAAATAAAAAAATGACTATTTTTCATTTTGTAAAAATAAAATACATGTATTCTATAGTAAAATATGAACAGTATCTTTAGTAGGATGGTGGAATCATAGATTATTTTGGATCTTATTTTATTATTATTTTTTTCTTTTATTCACTTCAATTTTTAAATATTGTATATACACATTCTCATGACATCATGTATTAATTTTTGTGCTTTTCCTACCATTTTTGAAAGAATAATATCCTCCATAGGGTTTTAACTCAGGAGACATTTGACAACCTAATATGTGATGCATTAATCCATTATTTTACTAAAAAACAGAAATATTCTTCTTGAGACCTTAACCAAATTTGAAGACATTTCTGTGCTGCAAAGCAAGGCTGCAGCAATCTAAGGAACACCAGGTAGATAATGTTAAGTGATTTGATAGATACTTAAACAAATTAAAGCAGTGGCTCTTGGACTGTAATATCCATATATTTTACTTGGATATCTTGTTCATATGTGTATTACTTGTATATCTTGTTCGAATATAGAAGCCTTCTGTCCATATACATACACCTTGCAAGGTAAGAACTTAGAACCGTATGTAACTTACTGGTCCTCACCCAAGGCTATCCATTAGGTAACCTGCAGAACTTAAAAAGTACAGTTTCTAGGAGTCCAACTCAGAAAATCACAAATTCTGCAGTCAGAGCTTGAGGATATGTAATTTAGAAGTTTGGTTAATATGGATAAAATTGGCTAAGAGGGTGTTTGTGAGCTTCTTTTACTGAGACAGACTTCTCTGTGTCTGTCACTCATTTCCATGGCGTTTTTGATAGGAGCAGCGTGGAAGCTCACCCGGGGTATAGCCAGTCTTGCTCTGTGTAGGAATTGGCTTTATCCCTCAAATAACAGGCACTTGGGTGGTAAGCTTATCCATGCCTCTATAATTCAGAAATCACGTTAGTATTGCCACCACTTCTTTGCCCGCTGTGGGCTGCAGTAGTTTCTAGATGAGGTATTAGTTTTCTACAATTCACTGTAGATTTGCTGCAATAAATACATTGCCAACTGTATAATATTATCTAACTCCGTCAATGAGTTTATCTAGTAACATAGTCAACAAACCTGTTATTGAAACAGAGTCATCATTTTTGTAATTTCATTTCCTCCATATTTAACTTCTGATGTAGAAAATCACAAAGGTGATACCAGAGCTGTCTTTTCAAAGTGGACAGATTAATTACATTTGCACGAGGTCCAGGTTGGACTCTGACTATGAAATATACTAAGCAAATAGCCACATGAGCTCATTGAGTAAGGAAACTGAAAAAAGCATGAGTTGCCAAGGTCAATTTCTTTCGGCATGTCTCGGGCATGCAAGAAGCAATGCGTGACAGCACAAGACATGTCCGTTTATCCTCTGGTGAGGTCTGACCCAGCATCTAATATACACCAACCTGCCACTCAGAACTATGCTCATAATATTAATTAAAAAAAATAATAAATAAAATAATAAAAATAAAAAAAATAAAAAAAGAACTATGCTCATGTCTTGGTATAAATGTACATATCCACATATGCTTGCCTTTGAGGGCAGTAAAATCCTGGCTTTTGAGTTTTAATAAGGCATACCTAATTTTCACATAAAAATTGCAGGTTAGCCATGCTAGTATGCAGCGTGCAATTTCCTTTTCTTGTGCAAATTTGCTTTCCACAGACGCTGCTTTTCAATAGGTTTATGAGAAACCCATGTAACTGTGGTACGTAGGATAGTTAACGAACAGTTGTCTGATTAATAGTTTAACGGCACCTTTGTATGGGTAAAATCAGTGCCTCTTACGAGAATACATTCTGTCTGTCAAGATTTTATTTTCCTGTTACTAAAGTCAGACTGTGTCCTGCCAAAGGCAGTATGACCTGGCCTCCTACGGTTAATTTCTCTCTATGGCCAATCAAACCTTGATTTCTCTTAGATGCTTTGTGTATTGTAAATCCCTATTATGATAACCTGCTGAGTTAGTGAGTTGTATAAATGCACGGTACAGCTGTCCAGGAATGATTGCAAGATGAATAATTTTACCTTCTGGCAAAAGAGAAGAATTTGCTCCATTTTTCCTGCACTCCTTGCTTCTTTCTCCTTGGGTGCACTTAGCCTCAGGCACGAGCAATTATTCATATCACGGTTAAAGAAGAACTATGAGCGGAGGTTCAAGGCCAAAATGATACTGATGAGCATGACTGAGCTTCCCTTTTTGAGTCCTTCCTAGTTTAGTTTTCTTTTCACCACAGCTGCCCAGCACATGTGGCTTCACAAGGCCACACTGTGTTTCCTCATCACTGAGGACCTTGTACCAATCGGCTGTGGGTCTCTGAGTGTTTCCTTCCTCCCCATCTCTGCTGCTCCCTCTTTTTTCTCTGAGCCATTCTCTTCCCACTTCTTTGATTTTTCTTCCTCTTCCTCTTCCCCAAGTTTGTAGTAGAGGCTGGAGGCTGGCTCCTCCGGGGTCAACTGCATAATGTAATGGCTTACCTCCTGTTTGACTTCAGCTCTGGTCCCTGGAGTGGGGGGTTGCAGGATTATTGTTGTGGCCTAGCCTTGTGGCACCACAGCCTCATGGATCAATTCAGCCTTCAAAGCATCCTATGGCCTGTCAATATGAAATTCAAGCAATTACTGAAGTGGGAAGGCTGGGAAGCTGCTGGAAAACATTCCCTATTGATTGCTGTGTTGCTCTAGAGTATGATGAACTTGTTTAAGAAAAATTGATCTGACAAATTGATTTTTTTTTAATCAGAGAGTCTCATGAATGCAATTTAAGTCACAATATTTCTTGCCTTGCCTTGCAGAGTGGTGATTTTTTTCTTTCCCCCACAAAGAGAATTTCTGAGAAAAACCAGCCAATGAGAGAGACCAACAAGAGTTTGGAAGCAGCCCTCCCAGCCCTTGCTTGCTCTATCATGTTAGAAAATGTTTTTGTATTAAGTTGGTTTTTGCAGGTAAGGACTCCTCTCCTCTGTGTTTTGTGTACTTCACCTCTCTCATAAAACCTTCTTCATTGACTATCCCTTTTTCCCAGTCTCTTGTTCCCCTCTTCAACTCTGAATATGAGGTTGACAGTTGGGGACAGGTCCTCTGACACAGCAAATGCTTTCTCATTTATTGCATGGAGAATAGGTTCTGAAAAATGAGAATCTTAATTATGGCTAGAGGTAGGCTTGTGTCTTGATATCTCTGGGAACTATTTGGGCAGACATGGTGACAGATTGCAGACCCCCAGGGTCATGCACTCTCTGAGCAGTGCCTCCTCTGCAGCACATGCTTGGACCACTGCTGCTTGGGAACTGAAGAAGTGCTGAATATCTTTACCTGCTTCTCATACAGCCCCCTTCCTGCACCTGCACGTCTTGTATGGCTGGACCCTTCCCCTCTCCCTACTCTGACTGGGAGCTCACTTGTGGACTAGATGAGTAGATTCCAAATGGTGTTCATCAGCACCACTTTGGGAGCTCCAAATAGAGATTGTTGGACCTCATTTCAGGCCTGCTGAGTCAGAATCAGGGAATGGAGACTAGGACATTATAATTTTAAAAGCTCCCCAGTTGGATCCAATGACCAGCTGTATTTGGGAACTACTATATTAGAAAACATAGTTGTGTGTATGTGTTTGGTAAAGATGCAGTTGGGTAGAAAGATGGAAGGAGAAAATTGTCTCCCAAATGCAATATATCTCTTTAGAACTCTTATTAGCACTGTAGTGGAGAGGAGTAAACTTCTCCTGTACATGTATGTGTCTGGGAAGTTAAACTGATAAAAGACAGATTAATAAGACAATAACAGAGAAACTTAGCGAAGAGTAAATCAAAGGGGTGGTTTGAACTTGGGTCTTGTCTAACATCTTAGCAAAGAACAATAAATTTGTAGAGATGAGACAAGACAAAGGAAAAGGGGTTTAAGCTTTTAGGAGTGGCAAATTGTGGGGAGGTAAATATATGGGGAAAGCTAATAGAAGATAAAGTAGTTTTAGTAAGGTTTCTTATATAGACTCCTCTTGGTGCCATCTCTGGGCACTGAGTCTTACGTGAGTCTATAGTGACCAAGGGTCTTAATAGTTGTCCTCCTCTTCCTAGTCCTGGAGCCAGAGACATCTTTACAAATGAAAATTTATATTCTTCTTTTAGGCTAATGGAAGAAGGGTTGAGAGTTTTTTTGGCATCTGCTATTTCTCAAATTGTCTACAGCTCAAAATAACCCTTCTGCCAAAGCAACAGATTTTGGGGTGGCATGTTCTGATCCCCTACAGCACTTTGAATCGGAATGTGCCTGTATGGAGAATGGTGGATGGGATGAAGCTGGCTGATACTTAAATCTAATAGACTAAGAAAGGACAGAGTGATTTCAGGAGGGGGATGTTCTGAGGAAACACATTTGGTACATTTCAGAACTGCATTTAGAAAAAACACTCCTGGCAGTGCTTAAAGCCTGCATCACAAAAGAAAAAAAAGTTACCTGTGCCCCAAAGTTCAGATGACTCACTCGTACTAAAGCCCATCCTAGCTTCTCTGTGATGCGTGAAAGAAACCGGTTTCTCTCCAGTCTCACAGATTTCATGAAAGTCGAGAACCATACCTGAACCTTTGAACACAAGAACTCAGGAACCGTGTCTTTAATAACTTTGCCAAGCCTCACAGAGAGTGTTCTAAAGTGGTTGAACCACAAGAGAATTGCAGGTTGCCTCTGACAGAATATATCCAGGAAATATGTTCCCAAATGGACGTTCATTTCATTATCTCAAAAACCTGCTTCCAAAGGTGAAAATTTTAAGCAACTTTGCTGCTTGCTAGGTGAGTTTGAATAAGCTGAGAGATGGGGAAAAAAATCTTCTGTAAGTTATTTAGATTGGAGATGTTTATAGACTTGGAAAATAATCTGAATTTCAGTGCAATCTGGCACAACTTTTAACCACTTAATTCTTCCCTGTTGTTACTTTTCTTCCTGAGCTCCTGTAAAGTAGACTAGATAGTTTGTCATAGCAGTTTTCAATCTTGACAGAACTTTGTAATTGCCTGAGGGAGCTTTATGTAGTACTTACTCAAGTCTGGGTCCACTCAGAGATTCTGACTGAATTGGTCTAGGGCAGGCGTCCTCAAACTGCGGACCGCCGGCCACATGAAGCAGTGTGAATTATATTTGTTCCTGTTTTGTTTTTTACTTGAAAATAAGATATGTGCAGTGTGCATAGGAATTTGTGCGTAGTTTTTTTTTTTAAACTATAGTCCGGCCCTCCAACGGTCTGAAGGACAGTGAATTGGCCCCCTGTTTAAAAAGTTTGAGGACGCCTGGTCTAGGGGTTAGGCCTGGGCATTCCTATCTCCGAGTGATTTTAAATTGAGCCAAATTTGAGAACCCCTGGTTTATTTAGATTCAAAGGCAGCAAACTGAAATTTCGCCAGTGTCTCAAATCTTTCTGTTAATTTTCTGCCTCTGCATTTCTGGACGCCTGAAGAAGACAATGGGGAAGAGAAGAGGGAGGTGTCTTCTCTGCCAAATTCGGGATGAAAACAAAGGCCTCCTGTTTCAAGCACTTCTCATATAGCATGTGGGCTCTCTCAGTACACAGCTCTGCTTTCAGTAAAATTGTTAATTATAGATCATAATAAGCTGTTAGGAGCAAAACACACACATAATTTGAAAGTGAAATGAGGCACAGTACATAGATAAAACAATTGTTTGTTTAAGAGGTGATTAGCAGCAGCAAAACAAGCAAACTGATACTTGAACCTGAAAGAAATTACACCCATTTGGAATTGTTATACTCTTTGGTTATTTGTGAATCACAGCCTAATGCAAAGGTAAAAGTCTGTTGCTGTCAGTTTTCCTTTTTTTTTTTTTTTTCTGTGTGTGATGTTGGGAAGATACAGTCTGTGCCATCTTAGAACTAAGATGATCTTAAAAGAATAGCCTGTCAGAAGGAATAAAGAAAGGGAAGTGTCTCTGTTTCTCAAAGGAGTGCAACTGAGACTTAAATTGTTCTGAGCTATGATAAATTATAAGGCTTTAAAACCACTGTAATCACTGAATGAACAAAACAGTTTGCCTTGGGTAATTATGCCTTTTTGGTCTCCTTCACTTACAAGTTCTTTTCCCCTTGTAAATGTTACACCCTAGCACTTTATGCTGTGTCAAAGAGTGTTAATCTCAGTGTGAAACGCTGGGGTTGTCTTTAAGAGTAAGTGAGCCTGGAAATATTCGCAGTTCAGACCAAGTTAGACAACAACACCATTAGCACTCGAATGTGACATTTGGTGATAGAGGTTTCTGCCACACAGCTCAACCTGGGGTCCTGTGGGCTTGGGGCTTCATCCATTGATTCCAATGACAGTTTTACTTGAATAAGCAATCTCATGGGTTCAGGCTCAGCACTAGAAATTCCCAGGACGGAAACTTCTTGTGGAGTAGATGTCAGTTAGTGAACAAGGGCACCCTGGCTGAGGATAAATAACCATGTGATTAGGGTAGATTACAGCACTCAAGATCGGAGGTTTAATAAGCAACTAAGGTTAACAGGAAATCCTCAGCTTCTTGTTTCCTAATAACAGGTTCAAATTTTGCAGCCTACCACTAGATGTAGTTGAGGAAAGGCCTAATTGGTACTTCTCAGAGGCAATATGGTTAAGAGCCCAGGTTTCAATCCCAAGTACCCTCTCTGATTCCAAGTTCGGCAGCGGAATGAAAGGCTGCTCAAGGCTGCTCAAGTGGTATTCTTTGGAGAGTTCCAACATGAACATCACTATTTGGTGTCTTGAGTAAGAACACAGAAGCAAAAGTTAATTTTGATGCCACCATCAAAATCTTCAGGTTTCCTGGGCTATCTGGGTTAACGTGCCATTCAGTTTAAAGGAAGAGCCTGTAACTTCCATTTCCTTGGCAAGAACAAATTCAATGTATTTCGAGGCCTGGAAAAGTCATCTCATTGGTGAGAGCTACACGCTCGCTTTGTCCCAGGCATCATTCTGGGCAGAAGACTTGCATTCCCTCCTTCAACCCTGATGTGAGCCTGTGCATCAGGCACTTTCTTTCTCCTCATTTTACAAAAGAGGAAAAGGAGACAGGGAGTGATTGATCAACTTGCCCAAGGACACAAATTATGGAGCTAGATTGGAAACAGGCAATTTGACTCCCGAAAACTCGTAATGAACCACAATGTTATCATTGTGCTTCAAAGACATAGACATAGACCTCCTCCCCTTTTTCTGTGCTTCCCAACTCCATGGGACAGCATGTGGCCCTGGTTTGCCCACCTACCCCACCTTGGCCCCTGGGCTTCTGACTGCCCCAGGACTAGGCTCAGATAACAGCACTGCAGTGATCCTGCTTGCCCCTTGGGAGAGGCTTCCTAGGCCTTGATTCATAAAATTGGTCTTTATCTGAACTTGTGCCTTTCTATAGTTTGGTTTATAAAAAGTTGGGATTTATGAACTTGTTCTGAAGCAGAAGTCTTAAGGGTGACCCCAAGGAGGGCGTACATCGTAACTTCCTCAGATGATGTCATAATGCATCCTCTCCAAAGGACGGCAGATGGGCCTCCTGCTAGCTGTAAACAATACACCACACCAGGGGATTTTAAAATGCAAGCAAGATTGCAGCTGGGGTTACAAACGTATAACCCAAAAGGCAGGGAAATTAAATGAAGTTTGATAGAGTTGGATGGCAGGATTAGAGAGGCTGAGGATTCTAAAATGTAATTGGACTTTTGAACTCATTGAGTCAGTGAACTCATCAGCCTGGATGTCTTGTGGAGCCTAACTGGCCCGACCCAGGACTGCATGAATAATGGACTTCTGTGAGATTGCTGAGTCTGGGCAGTTTAGTTTGATAAGTCTCGGGCCTTCTGAGGTTGGCTCTGTGATGCAGGCTACTGGGACAGGCTTCACTCTCCTTGCTGCCTTCCTTCACATCGGGAGCTGGTCTTGCTCCTGAACGTGCAATGGCCTCGTTTGCATATAAGACCAGTTCCCCCTTATTCCTTTCTTTAAGCCTCTTCCCCTGACTTCCTCTGGATCCACTCCTGCCTCCTCCCTCTTCTTCCTGTTACTAATGAGCCACTCTGGGCGAGAGACTCTGACATCTACGGGCCTCTGGGAGCAGCAGAAAGAACTGTTGGTCTGTCCACAAAGGAGTCCCATGGCACTGGCCATTTATCTGGTGACCATGTGGGCCCGATAAACAAAGCAAATCTGTCCAGCTCGCCCTCCCTCTGTGGCTTTTGGGCCTGTGCATGTGCATTTCCCAGGACAGTTGGAGGAGACACCAAAACTTGTCTTCATTACAGCTCTGACTCATAACCCAATTAATGGTGTCAAGAAGTGAAACATGGTCCCCAGGCCCAGCTGCCTTTTGAAAGCAAGTCCCAGCCTGTTCAGAGCAGTAACAAATGGTGCTCCAGAGAGAGCAGCTAAGAATCTGTTCTGCTAGCTGAAAGCAAAGGTTTCAGAAAGGCAGTCCACAATGTCAGTGCTCAGTTTTAGGGGTGAGGGTATACTTGGTGTCAGTACTAGCCAGAGGAAGACAGGGAGGGGCGCACGTGATGCCTTCTTCATCTGCCCTGGACTGCTCAGTGTAAGGCAGGCAGACTGTTACCTGTGCTCTGCATTTCTTTAGGGAGACTTTTCCTGTTCACCTTGACGAGACCTTGTATGTGGGCTGACTCACACGTGCCTTTCCTCGCATCGCTGCCACTGGTTTGAGTGCAAAAGGCCAACACCACGAGCCCATTTCCAAGGTCCATTTTAGAAGTGATTTTCTAAGTTCAGACACACTAATTTTCAAAATAGAGTGTGCCAGAAAGGGTTCTCAGAGAGATTGGGGTATACCGTTCCTTTAAACACCTGATTGAATGCACAGAATTTTTACTGTAACTGAGGGATAATGATCCTTCTATCTAAGAAGCCATTTGCCTCTTTCTGGAAAAAAAAAATCAGATCTTTGGCTCCTGGAATGCAGAGCCCCTTTAATAACACTAATGTGGAGCTTCCGAGTAGGACTTACTGAGTGGCGTGTCAGACGTGGCCCGCTGTGCCCTGTTTATATTGTCCGGAAACCCCACAGCAGGCCTTCCAGTGGGGAACTGTATCCCCATTTTTCAAGCCAGCACTGTTTTTCATTTTGAAAGAAGACAGGATGAGAGGAGTTCTTGCATGTGCCTCACCTCAGAAGGGAGATGGGTGTTCTGGGATCCTGCGGTTAATACTCATCTTTTCTTATTACCTTCTCAGACCCTTCAGGTTGCCTTGAGATTTTTAATACCACAAGTGTGTACTGCATTCTTCATTTCATGTCTGCAGGAAAGAAGGTGAGCACTCCAGGATGGTGGTTCTCCCAGGGAGATGCTGGGAGGGAAGAGACAGGCCCCTCAGGCATCACCCCAGACCCCTGAGGCTTCTCAAGTCTCCCCCAGTGGCCTGTCTCCTGGTGCCGACTGAACCCAGCTTTGCCTGAGGTATGGACTCCCAACAAGGCGACAGCCTGTGGTGACGGGAGAGGCAGTTGGATGCCCAGCTCCGCCTCTCCCCTGGGACCTCTTTCTTCTATTTCAGCCAAATGCTGCTCAGTTGAGAGCTCAGGGAAACAAAACAGTCTTTGTTGCTTAAACTGAAATCATTCCCATGGCTGATTGTCCCAGGGGTCTTGTTGTTAACAATACCTTCTCCTCCTCCTCTTCTTCCTGCTCCTCCTCTCCAGTCCCACCTCCTCCTGCCTCCCCCTACCTGCTCCTCTTCCCTCCTCCCACTCCCCTACCCTCTGTGGTTCTTCATCACTATACTTCTGAAACATGACAGACCTAACAGGATCTTGCCAGACTGAGAGGCTCTAGGGAGTTAATACAAAAACTACAACAAGAGGCAATCCCATCTGGGTAGGTTTGAGTTTCATGGGAACAGTTCCGTGCATGAGAGGGCAGGAGGGGAAGAGAGAGCCGGGATGCATGCCCAGGGAGCAGGGCCCTCAACTGGATTAGTGATTGCTAACTTTAGATTGTGGATGTCTTTGAGAATTTGAGGCACATACATCAGTGAAGATTTTGGACTCACGGTCAGGTTTTTCTAACTGCTCAGTCTAAAGGCTAATGCTTTGCATACTTCCTGCTTTTTCCCACTGGCTTTATTTATCTTAGCCAGAAGCACGGTGGACATGTCTTTAGGAAACATGACTGTGTCATTTATTGTCTTCACTGGACATTTTTGAGAGTGACAGTGGCACTATAACTAACTATATGGGGACAACTTACATTAATCGAGACAGTTCTGGGGACACTGGGGAATAGTGTCTCTCTGTTCTTGTTTTGGGGTCTGGGGTTGGGAAATGGGCTCTACTCTATTCTAGAATAGAATCTCTGAGTGACTCTCAGCTTACTCAACTATAAAAATCAAAGAGTTGGCCTAAATCTTCATTGTTCCTTTGGGTTCTGGTATTTGTTTACATGCCTGGGAGAAAAAGAAGACCTAGTGACATATTTTGTCTCCTACTGGTTGGTTGTATCAAAGCATCCACTCAAATATTTGGAAGCAAAAAGTATTTGAATATGGAGAATAATATAAAGCAGAGAACTGAGGCTTTTCTTTTTTCTGAGAGAACAAGGCAACACACTTATAAAATATCTCCTCCTTGCTCTGAGTATCTGACCATGGTATTGAAATACTAATTATTCGGGAGCACCTGTCCTTAGTCAGGGCTTCAGTTAAGAACATGGAAGAGGGGAGGCATTTTCTGTTCCAAGGGCCTAGCCTCTCACTTATGGGGGCAAAACAGGTCTGTGTTTAAAAATACAGCAACTGGTAAGATCCTGAAATCTCAGAGCTCCTTGGGGTCCCAGGTGTAGGAGTAGTTGGGGAAAATTCTGGCATTAGGATTTCCTCAGTCACCTTGTGCAGGGTGAATGAATAGGAGCCACAAATGTTAAAGTCTGTTGAGGTCTGGCAGGTGAAAAGGATGCAGACTTCTGTATCTGGAGGCAGGCTTGTTTGTGGTTATTCTGGGTCAGCCACTGATTTCCAGGATGTCCACAGGCAGATCATCGCGTTCTAAGGGTTCATTTTCTCCTGCCGTTCACACTGAATGAGAATGGAGGCCTGAACATTGTAAATGGGTTAGCCACCCAGCACGTTGAAGTTCAGGGTCACACGGTGAAGCAGGTGGTGGGGTGAAGAGACAGCGGTGGCTCGAGTCAGGAGCATGTTGGTTCTAGTCACTGGCTCTTACTGTCTGTGCATGACTTTGACCTGTCTTGCCTTTATACTTTGGAAGTCTCTATTTTATCATCAGAGGGGATTTCTTTTTTAATGCAATGGACTTTTTTTTTTTTTTTTTTTTTTTTAAAGGGAAATCTTATATGGATTTCATCAAGTGTTTAAAAAAAAATTACGTATAGGTAATTTTTCATGTATAGGTGTGTGAAAAAGTGAGGCTGTCTTGATGAAAGCAAGGCTTAGAACTGGGGCCAGCTCTGTTCACCCCATGCGTTCCTTACACACTTCCACTTCTGAGCCTTCACCAGCCACCAGATACAGGTGGGGGCCGTAAAAGAGTGCCAAGCTTCTGCCTGATGCAGTCATGGAGCCAGGCCCTAGTACCTGGCCAGTGGAGCAAGGACTGGGTGCAACCTCCTCCCCCTGCAGATTGGCTACAAATCGCCTAGGTCATGCCCAGAGACCCCCTAGAACTTGAAAACCTTTGAACTTGATTTCTCTAATTAGCTAGATTGAAAACTAGAGCCCAAAGCAGGGTTCACCACCACCGGGGATGTTAGATGAAGGCAAGGAATTGGAAAGAGAAAGCCTGTCTTGCGTGTACACTCAGTGTCCCGAGACACCCAGCCAGCCCCAGGAGCTGGGATCCCAGATAGTGGTTGCAGTCCCTGCTGCTCCCTTGGCAATCCTGGTGCTCAGTTTTATTGTTTACTCACGCTGGCTATTTGGGACTGTGAAATATGATTCTTGAAGGCTACAGTGATTCGACTGGCCCTCGGGGACCAAGCACTTTGGGCTGTAAATCAATCTCCCTACAGAAACTCCAGCGTTTAAACATTACAAGGTGAAGAGTAGCCCCCTTGTGGGACACCCTGCAGCAATTGCCATGTTAGCTGAAGAGATTGTGTTTCTGGAAATGCTCTATGGAAGTTACAGAATCCCCTCTTGGGATTATGTTTTCATATGTGGGGATATCCGTTAATGGTGCGAGCAGAGTTAGGCACTAGGTGGTTTGAGGGCTTTTTTCTTCTCTTTGTTTTAAAAAAGGGGTGGATGCCTGGATAAAATATATTTCTTGATAATTGTTCAAAATTTATTAATGCAAACAACCCAAATCGTACCCATAGGAAAATAGTGGATAGGCTCTAAACTTTTGAATCTCCTTAGGGTCCTAGCACACTGAACACTTAATTTTTTGGGAATTTCATTTTCTCTGATGATTTCTAAACTATCATTTAAATTATTTTCTATATGTTAGAATTATACTCAGAAAGAGTCACCAAGTGATGGGTTAATGAGATGATAGGACATGAATATATGATATACTATAATAATAAAACAATATGATAAGTTCTGAGATAAACCAGATTTCAAATGAACAAAGTAAGTGTTGCACATAAGTTTTTCTTTAGGAAGGTGAAAAAGTTCAAGTAGCTGATGGTGATGGCGGTACAATATGAGTGTACTTTTGTTTTCAATTTCATTTAATTCTGCTCTGATTTTGGTCATTTCTTTTCTTCTGCTAACCCAGCCCCACTCCTTAGTGAAGAATGGATGAAAATCTCTAGGCATGTATAAGAGGAAGTGAAGTCAATATTTTAATTATATATTTTGGAGAAAATACTTTGATTTTTGTAATAAAACTATAGAAAGTGAAACTCTGGGGGAAAAAACTGGGTGTACAGGTTGAAAAAAGATTGAGAAGCACTAATATTAATAAGTGCTGAAGCTTACGGTGGAGGAGGGAGGTGGAGGACTGGTCATTGAGCTGGAAGCTTCAGAAAGTTTTCCTGGTGAAGGAGGTTGACAGAGGAACTGAGTGGGATCATTCAGTACCCAGAGTGTTCCACTCCAGTTTCCTCCCCCATGCCAGCCTTGCCTAGTTCACAGCAAGCTGTGAATTTGGATGACTCCATTAGCTTGACAAAAGTCCAAGTTAAGTTGAAATATTTGGCATAGCATGCCTTTAAGAACTGAAGCCAGGGTGGCTCCTGTGGCTCAAAGGAGTAGGGCACAGGCCCCATATACTGGAGGTAGCAGATTCAAGCCCAGCCCTAGCCAAAAACTGCAAAAAAAAAACCCAAACAAACAAACAAACAAAAAAAAAAAACCCAAAGCCAAAAAAGTCACCCTTACCAAGTAGCAATTCCAAAAGTTGAAGGGTTTCTATTGGGGCACGAGGTGACTGGGGAAGTAAAGGGAAGAGGACTTGTTAGTAGAAACAAGGGGGCTGGTGTACGTGGGGAGAAAGAGAACATTAAGAAAAATTCACTTTATTTTTAAGTTCATAAAGAAACACAGGATCACAAGTAATATGTCTTCATACAGTTGACTATTCGGTAATAAATAACAAAATCAGTTCACTATAAGGCAGAGATTTCATGTTTTAGGGTGAAGGAGCTAAGGAAATTTTGCCCCAAAATATGACTCCTTGGCATAAATTTTGAATTGAAGGCCATTCATGATCAGGAAGTATTGAAAGACGCCTTCTCTCTATCTACCTGAGTAACCCGACTGGGGACCAGATGGGGCTGCTGACTTCCTTTTTACATGCTAACTGACCTGGCCCAAGGTCATTAAAAACACAATTCCTGTCTCTCAGGTTAATTTACAGATCAATCTGTTTCCCTCATCTACACACATCCCCCCCCCCCAGCAACCACTTGTTGCACCACATTCTTCCCCCTCCCTTCCAAACGGCATCTGTAAAGGTCTCTGACCATCACTGAGACGTTGGTAATCATTCACGTGGTCCCCCCATGTGCATGGTATTTAGAAATAAACCTTTCTTTCATCAATCAACTGTAATTGTCAGTTGATCTTTCAGAAAATCAACCCAGGGAAAAGGGCAGGTTTTGCTGTGATCCCTACCAGTGCAACAAACTGGAATTTACAAAGTAGTAGCACAAAGCATTATTTGGAAGCACATAGCGCAGCAAACCTAGCATTCACACTCACTTGACTCCCTTGTTCCCTGACTTACACCACCTGTGAGAAGCAGTCCCTGTCCTGGGGACAACCAGGGACCTTCCCCCTACAATACAGGATGACTTATTTGAGACAGAAGTAGGTGGCTTCTGAAGAACAACAAAGATAGTCTATCCTTTTGTATTTCTCCTGCCTGTCTTCTGGGCAGTGTGGTGAAGTTGGGTCCCACAGCAGGCAAGAAGGTTTTTCTGCCTAACTTATCTAGGTTAAAATACCCAAAGTAGGTGGCACCTGTGGCTCAAAGGAGTAGGGCACTAGCCTCATATGCCAGAGGTGGCAGGTTCAAAGCCAGCCCCTGCCAAAAACTGCAAAGAAAAAAAATAAAACATAGTAACAAAACAACACAAAGTAGTCTACACTTGCTATCCTTCCTAACATGCTTAGAATTCATCAGTAGGTGGGTAAAACTGATTAATACAGTGAAAACTCTAATCCAGAACAATTATCTGAAAGTCTCAAGTGAATTAAAGAATTAAAGCCATATATATATATATAAAAAGAGAGAGAGAGAGGGAGAGATCTACAAGTTTGTATTGTAAAGCTCTCTTGGAATATGAGCTGATTCTCAGAAATTTCTGAGCGGAGTTCCTTTTGGACCAGTTTTAACAAACAGGTAAAAATCAATTTGATAGTTCATCATTAATATGCAAATAACTGCTGCTACAGAATTTAAAGCATGCTTAAAGGACTTTCTAAGGCAAGCTAATAGCTCCCTCTGGATTTCTTTTTTTCATTAAACTTATTTAGCAAATAATTTCTTCAGAAAAAGTACAAAGATCATGATCTTGTCTGAGCTAGAATTATTCCAGCTTCTTAAGTACTAAGTTTTATTTAATGAGGCACTACTGGAACCCTCATCATTACCTCTGTCACTCAAGAGGGATGACTGTGTCATGTATACAAACCTTGTTGAAAATGGTCCGGACTGCCATTCTTTATGGTTTGGTTTTAGCTATTTCTAGGACATTTATTATACCTTAACCAGGATTCTGTAAAAATTTTCTGGGTTCTGTATTGACTGATCTAATGAAGAGTTTTCTGCATCTTTTTCCTCATAACCAACATGTTTTGAGGAGGTGGGCAAAGGTAAATCAGAGGTTCAAGACCCAAAAGATGAGAGGTCATTCCCAGAAGTGAGATGAAAGGAAAACAGAGACTCAGTTCTGTCTGAGCAACATGGTCTTTATTCCACCTGGGTGCAGGTGGGGTGAGATCAGAAAGGAATTCCACATGTGGGCTAAGGCGAATGGAGATTTAAAGGGTCAGAGGATTGGTACATTCTCTATTTCCTAGGTGGGGCATGCACACCACTCTTCCTGGGAGGGTCAGTTCTACCAGGGAGGGTCCATACATTGGACCCTATCATCCTGGTCTTTTTAGTCTATTATAAGGAGGCATGGTGTATCTTTGACTGCTTCCTGGGGTTGGGGGAGTAGCTGTGTGAGCTGCCTGTAAAGAGAATGGGAGGGAAAGAAGAGGGATGTTTACGGAACATTTTTGGGGTCTTCAGTCTGAACTGGTTGATATGCATGTAAAGCAAGGTATGAGCTGTTGTTTTTCAGGTGACTGCCTGGTCAATAAATTGGGAGATGAGGCAGAGGATTACTGGTCTATAACGGAGAATGAGAAAGATTATAATTAGTGGTCCTATCATAAACAATAACTAAGGAGGCCATGATTTAAATAAGGACCCGGAGGGTTATAGTAGGAAGCAGATAAGAGGAAAGTTGAATTGAGGGAACAGAGATTAGACTTTATAAAGTCTACTTGAAGTGGGTTAAATTACGGGAGGCAAGGATCACAGGTGTGAGCTACTGTGTTTACCTTCCATTAGTAAAATACCAGGAGTTTAGACTTTGTGACTGTGTAGAGAGCTCTCTGATTGTCCAGGGCATCATCAGTTTTCAGCAGCTAAGTCCAGGGCGTGACTATGAACCAGATCTTCAGAAAGACCTGGGCAATCAGACTTTGTGTGGCCCTCCACAGGCTGGCTACAGCTTGGGGGAACGGTTTAGATTTATGCACTGTCTTGCCCAATGGCCAGGTTCACTGCACTCAAAACAGTCCCAGGGGAGTTCTTGGTCCCTCCAGAATGCTCCAAGAAATTTTAAGAAGCAGCCACATTGGTGGGTGCCTGTAGTCCCAGCTAATTGGGAGACTGGGGCAAAAGAATTGCTTAAGCCTAAGAGTTGGAGGTTGCTGTGAGCTGTGACACCACAGCACTCTACCTAGGGAAGATATAGTGAGACTCTGTCTCAAAAAAAAATAAATAAATAAAATAAATAAATAAACAAATAAATAAATAAAAGCAGCTGAGTTTTGTCTAATGGAGAAAGCCAATAACTGGAGTTCTGAGAGGCACTGTTGTTTAGAGGTCGTTTTTGATTGTTACAGACCTTAAAAAGCCAAGTTGATGAGATCTTGCTGGGAGGTCTGAGGGCCCTGAGTTTTGAAGTTCTTCCTGGATATTGGGAGTAGACCGATGCCCCCACCCGCGGGACTAATTCAGCAGGGACCTAGGGTATGAAATGAGGGAGTGGGTGGGAACAAGAGACACGAAAAACCGGGAGCAAGACAGTATTCTGATCAAACTCCCTAGAACTTTATTTTTCAACAGCCATATAAACACAA